>CATIWQ010121943.1:0-19104 GCA_949673415.1 Euphorbia schlechtendalii | reverse complement strand
GCCATCAAGATCACGACCGCGACATACATCTCTCGCTCATGAATATCGGGTTTTAAAACCTACTATTTTTGTGATTAAGGAAGTCACGATCGCGATTGCAACATGGGCCCCAGATTCTCCTTCTCATTAGAACGGGTTTTGTCTTTTCTTTACTTTTCTATTTCATATTTTTAGACTAGTTTTTAATTTTGATTTTTATTAAATGTCTCACAATGAGGACATTGGGTTCTTCAAGTGTGGGGGATATTTGTAAAAATCCCGTAAAATAAAAAAAATTTGAATAAACTAAAAAATCAAAGAATTTGAAATTTTTTGTTGATTTTCGTGTCATTTATACATTATCTATTCTTATACTTGACTAACATTTGTCCAGGGTTATGTTGAGTGTTAGGTATTACAAGTTTGATGTTAGTGCACAACATTTAGCATTTGGCAAGGATGAGTGGTGAGTAACATTCTAATGCAACATTCTAAGTAAGTCTTGATATATATTTCAATGCAACATCAATTAGTATAAGTTTTATAGTTTTAGTTTTATGCTTCCATTAAGTTTAAGTGGAGCAATATCTAATGGTATTCTTACTATGAGTTTTATATGCAAATCTCGAATAAGTCCTATAAGTATTGAGTGTGTTTAAAGTGTTGGGAAACTATAGCCATAATACTTTGAAATTGATCAATAAAGGATGAGGGTATTAAAAGAAAGAGAGGATAACCAATGAATTATGCAAAAGGTGAGGAATGGTATGGAGCAGAAACTGTAACCATTCATTGAGTGAAAAAAAAGAAAAGAAAGCATAGCACGAAAATTGGGTGCAAAGTACAAAGTACTTCAAAAACATATGCTTAAAAGAAAAAAATGAGAGAGTGGTATGGAGCATAAAATGCAACCACTGAAAAAAGGGGAGAGTGGTATGGAGCATAAAATGCAAGAGTGTTTTAGCATCCTAGGTTACCTAAAAATGCCTTGAGAGAAAATTAATCAAAGTGTGCTTTCTATGTCCTTTATACTTTATTCTATGCTTAAGAGAAGGAAATATTCAAGTATGCATGTAACGCTTATATGAAGATGCGATTCGGTTGACTCTCCATTAAGAACAAAGGAATGCGACTAGACTATATAAATTGCACATTACTAATTTGTGGGAAATTTCGGACTTCTACTTGAATCTTATGCAATGTGGGAATGTGGTACTCACTACAATAGTCTTTCGCCAAATGAGGTATGAATTTGATTACCAATTCATACACTTCTGTTGAATTTACCTTGAGGACAAGGCAAAAGTTAAGCGTGGGGGTATGATAAGTGTATAATTACACTTATTATTATAATAATTTTACACATAAACACAATAGTTTTAGTCACTTTATATTTCATATAAAATATTTCATGTGGTATGTAGTTGTTTTTGATGCAAATGCAGATACTAGTAATCATGGGCGTGAAATGATCTAAAGTGGAATTCTATGTAAAAAGAGTAAAAAAGGTGCCAAAAGATGGGTGGAAATTAAAGATTTGGCTTAGTATCGAAGCTGTCAAAGATCGGTGAAGTTACAAGAAGAATTATGAAGAAAAACACAATTCACAGTCGTGACAACAATTCATCGGTCGTGACTTGATACACTTTAGAAATAAAAAATTGTCAAATAGATATTCAGGTAGCGACTTGTATATCGCGGTCGCGACTTGGATGGTTTTTGGTTAAATCTTCTTAACTACCAACCGCCAGATAAGAATGATCAACCACCATCAACTACCAATGAAAAGACACTTATCAGAAGTCAACCAATCATGAAAAGTTGCCTATCCATTGTGGATAAGATTAAAGCTTCTCAACCAATCACAATGAAGTGATGCAATCTTTTGCCAATGGACACAACTCTTCGTATGGATAGACGCAACCCTTCAAACTCTATAAATAGGGTTCCAAGCCTTACAATTTCATGCATGGTGGCATTTGAATTAGAAAAAGTGAGGGATATAGTGTGTGCATAGGCAGAGAGTGAAATTATTTAATTTTCACTACATTCATAAGTGTTAGCGAGAAAATGTTTAATTGATTCGAATCCTTGTTTCAATCACTAGATTTCTCTACATATTCGAGCGATTGTTGTATAAGTGTACTTGCAATTCACTTATCAATAAAAGATTTCGTTCTTCAACATTCGTTTGTTCGATATTCACAAAGAATAGCATCCTAGCGGAAGTTCTGTAGGGGTAGAGACCGAATTCAAAGCAGACGTAGGAATTGCCGGAATTGACGACTCCCATTAAAGAGTGGATATGGTTTGATCAACTTTAGCTTTCACTTGCATACCTTACAACTTTACTTTTCTTTCTACTTATACTTTCTATTTCAAAGTTTATGATATGTCTATGTGTCATAATGCGTATTTCGTGTTGAGTCTTTTATATTAATCAAGTTATATGCCTTCGAGTTAACTTTGAGAGTAGTTTCGGGGTTAATGAGATTGTGTATAATCACTGGATCTGTGATTTTAACATTGTTTAGTGAGCCAACATTTTTGGAATGGTAATTTGCAAAATGTGGCTATGTGAGAGCGACCCATACTAAGCATAGTAATATTGTTGTCCAGGTTTATATAATAGTCTTAATTCGTTTGCACTAGATTTAGAAAAGTCATTTAATGTGTTGCTCTGTGATGAATTATTTAACATCTGAGTGTCTAGAACCGATTATGTTAAATTAGTCTAGGGAACGTAATAACTTTGTTGAACTTGAATGTTTTCTTTGCTATACTTATTTCGTAGGAAAAATCTATGTACTTTTATCTTCTCTAGTCTTCCATACATATATCTATCCATTCTTCATTCTAATCCTCCCAACTACAATCCAAAAATATTTTATTTTCTTTATTCAGTTTTTCTTGATTGATCTTTAGAACTAGTCCTTCCCTGTGGGATCGATATCTTTTAAAACTACATCGTAACTGTATACTTGCAGTGATCACCATTTTTCTATTTAGATAAGCGGTACTGATAACACATGTTCGTATTTTAAACTTATATCTTATCGGTAGGAAAGTGGGAGACAAGGTTTTTGGTGTCATTATTAAATAAAAATCCTAGGAGTTATTAGAGTCGAAACCTTGCGAACAGTTATCTCCAAAACTAAAGTACTATTAAGTACTATCAAATTGAGTTCAACTATCTTTCCCATTTTGGAACAGATAACAAACTAGGTGGTAGTATAAATTAATTAAGAGTTTGTGGATATTAAATACCCTATAAGTGATGTAAAACTCCCTCATGCTGATTGAACCTCCTTCAACAACATAAAATCCCCCATGCTAAGTGGATTTTTCTTCACTCAGCACAAGCTCCCCCATATTGAGTGAGCTTTCTTTTGAATTTGGGACTTTTCTTACTCAACTTCACCATACTTAGTGGTCTTAGTTGATTTCTGCAATGAGTAGATGACGTTTTTACCCGCCTGACTACCGCGAGGCACTGGCCCCATAACATGGGGCGTGGGGGTTTTGAAAATACTGAGAAAGGAAAGTTTTAGGAAGATTTGAGGCCTAAACCTCTCTCCTACGTTACAGAGTCACCACCTGGATAAACTCTTTTGGGAAATTTGGTACATCCTTGATCCATTAAGCCTAAATCGCACAGTAGTAAAGAGATTTGGGTCTGGATGAGTTACTTACATTGTCGTTATATGAATTTCTAATTTACATACAAGCAATCACTTTTTAAGTGTTTCAATTTATTTCTAGTCATTTTCGATTTATGTTGAGTAATTTAAGGCAATCACAAGTGAGGATGCGATAAATAAATAAATTTAGTAAGTAAACACGCAGAGAAAAATAAAAGTGATAAAGTAAAAGGATTCTAACCTAAGGTGGGTTGTGATTAAACAATACATGTTTTGGGGTAGTACAAATGGTCCTAAATACAATTTTTATCTACAAATACATTAATTTTTATAAAATGCCCGAAGGAATAAAGTCCTAATCATACATCTATCCTGCATCCATAAAGGGTTAGTACAATTATACAACACATAATAAATAGGATTAGTAATACCATACAAGACTCAATTAATCATGCAACTAGGTTATATTAAGGTGATTGTTAAAGCATTGTGCTCGATTGATATTTAAAAGTGGGGAAATCGAGTTCCCCAAGCTCTTTTTTTTTTGGAAAATTATTGATTTTAGACTCGATTTATTTTCAAATTTTATTATTTTTAATTAAACATGGCTAATGTGTGGTCGGTTATCAGTTCCATCATGTGGGACCTAAAACAATTAATAAGCATCGAGAAAATAAACAATCTAGGTCAAAAATATAAAAAAATAGAAAATAAAGCACAAATCATGCTAAGAGTCTCCAAAAGCTTAGAATCTTACCCCTCCGACATGAATCCCTGACTTTTGCAGCCAAAAACACCAAAGAAAGAGATCTCGAAGTCTTGTTGCTTGATGTTGGTCCTAAACGACTTAAGATAGACAGCAAAGGGGGGGGGTGAATGCGTTACTTGGTTCTTTTTTAAGATTTATAAAAATTATTTACCAAGTTCAGTTTTTAGATGCGTGCTGAGTGAAACTAAGCTGTGCTGGGTCTAAAAACTATAAACTACTTAGCTTCGCTAGCATTGTTTATTTTCAATCATTACTGAGTACTTTACTAAACTTAAATTGGTTTTTCAAGCAACACTTGTTAAATAGAAAGAATGATGAATGAGATATGCATGATAAAGATAAGCGAATAAGGATAGAATGTTAACACCTGAGATTTATCCTGGTTTATCCCCTAGCCTACCTCCAATCCTCAAATTCCTTTCCGAGCTTTAATCCACTAGTTTTTCCTTCCTTCCTTAGGAGGAGAAGCCTTTACAGCGGGTAGACTCTATTACAGATAGTACCTTCGTTTATAACTACCTCTCAAACACAGTTTAGGTGCCCTTCCTAAACTGTTACTCAGATTTCTTAAAGAAATTGAGAACTGAGTATTTCAACTTATAAAAGTCGTTGAATCCTTTACAATTTTAAATCTAAAGTGTTATCTCTCTATTACAAATAGATTGACAATTTGTTTCTTCTTGATTGCTTGATTTGGAATTTCTGAAGATGGGAATGATTGAACAATATTTTAGCTCTTAAAGAAATTTGAGGTGATTCACCAAGTTTGAACTTCTACTTCAGTCTTCTATTTATTGTTGAGGGTCATGGAAGTAGCCATTGCAAACTTCTCATCTTGATAGCTTCTTCAATTTCTCTTCTCTTTAAATCTTTCGAATTTGCTCGTTTGAAACAAATTCCAGGAAATTTAGATATAGAGATTACGAAAGTTGAGGCGCGGGATTAATCCGTTAATCCAATGCGTTAAAAACTCATTTATCTTCAAGCAATCCATTTTGATAGAGAGGCGCATGAGATGCAACATGGAATTATGTGAATGGTTGACTTATTGACGTTGCAGAGAGGCACGGGGACACTAAGAAAAGGGTGATGTTAGTGGATTCCTTTTGTCTTGGATTAGTAAAGATTCTCCAACATTTCGTATTGACACCTTTTCGTTGTGAGGACCACTTGAATATCCACTTTACTTTCAACTCCTTTTTTCCTAAAAAGCATAAAAGGAATATTTCATTCCTCACAGAAACCATTAAACGCATTTGAATCATTAAATTCTCTAAGTGTCGAAATAACTCAGCTTTTATGAATAAAAGCTAACTCAACTTCGCTAAGTCTATATCTTGTAAACTATGTAATACTAAAATTTAACTCAGCTTTTCTTACTCTAAGCCATAACTTAATTAATAACACAGTAAACCGAGTTTTTTTTCCCTAAAACACCCTCAAGTAAACCTAATTAACTAAGAGTCTACTTAGTTTTCAATTGATTTCACTATCCTAGTTAGTTTGTTATTTTCAAAACATTTTAAATACTATGAGGTACTATTAACTTGGGTTCAACAATCTTCCCCATTTTGGAACAGATAACAAATTTGGTAGTAGAAGAGATTAATTGAATAAGTAGTTTAAAGATATAGGATTACCTGATAGATGATGTAAGACTCCTCCATGCTGAGTGAATTCCTTAGTTAGTGTTGACTCCCCCATACTGAGTGGATTCTCATTAGTCAGCTCAACTCCCCCATACTTAGAGGAATTTTCTTCTATTTGGGGCTTTGCCTTACTTTAATTTTTCTTTAAGGTTGGTCTTTTGTATATATTCCTGCATCAGTTCATAAGTAGAAATAACATACATAGCAAAATAGAAAGTTAAGAAGCTCTTAACTTGAATAAGTAAAACTTGTTATTTTCATTGATTTATAAAAAATACTTAGTCAGTACACAAATTGTGTTTAAAACTAAGTTTACATGAAAGTCCTATTACAAGTCTAGCGTATACTAAAAACTACGCCTTATTTGCACGAATGAGAAGAAGAAGGATGTCTAGAGCTTTTGGGTTGAGTTGAAGACGGAGTTGATTGATTTTGTTGTTGTTGTTGTTGATGCTAAGGTTGATGCTGAGGAAGCTTTGGTAGAGAAGACTTGTTCAAATTGGCAGTTTTGAGTGCATCTTCAGCTACCTTCTCCCCTTTGTTATCTGGCCTTTTATGATTTGCTCAAGATAGACATTAAAGGAGTCCAATGCAGACTGAAAATCCTCCTACCTTACAATTATCAACAGAGAAATCTCTTTCTCCAGCATATCTTCTCCCTTAGTTGTTAAGAAGGCTTGATCATTCAATTCAGTGAGAAGCAAGTGATGGAACTTGGAAAGATGTGCAATCTGGTCAAACCCTTGGCAAGCAAACTGTTGAAAGCATTGCAATAGAGCTCTGAAATTTGAGGCAGATAATGCGATCTTCAGCTTTGCTTCCATATCGAGGATCATAGGGAATATTGATGACATTGATTTGGTAGTGACGTCAATATCCCTTGCATTATACATTCCAGTGGTCACCAGTTGATTCACGTTCTTCTGAAGATCTTCAATCTTTACTTTGAGCATATTTAACTTTTTATGCACTGAGAGACCGTTGTCCGGGTCTTGAGACTTAGTGGGCTCTGGGAAAATCTTGCTTATTACCTCAAATATAGCCTTCTGCGCCTTCTTAACTAAATCATCTGTGTTGTCATTGACTTCTTTACAAATAGTATCAAGCTTGTCAATAAGAGAGTCAATGTTCAGCACAGGCTACTTGTCCACTTTCTTGGCCACCACATCAGCAGATTTTATCACTCAGTCAATCTACTAGTCATAGTTAACCATGAGCCTGGGCATACTCTCTATCTTCGCAATATTATGCTCAATGTCTTTTGTAGTCACCACTTCTTTCAGCACATTATCTAGCTTACGGTCTATACTATTCTTTATTTTGGCTTGTTCTTCACCAAACTTATGAAACTATGTAGCTTGAGTTTCCATAATGGTACTCAAGTTACTTAGCTACTCAGCAGCAACATCAACACTACCATTTATCTTTTTAGCAACCGCATTAGCGAGAGAAGTAGAAATGGGGATAGATGTAACAGCTGCGTTGAGTTGAGCCATAGAATCAAACAAGCCGGTCAGAATCAAAGCCATCTTATCCACTAAGCTTTTAGCACTTTCCTTTGCTAAGTGGTTGCGAATCACAAACAAACTATCTTGAATCTTCTCAAACTCTTCAAAGTAGATAGATTTAGAGGGTATACTTGAATGTTCATCAAACTCAGGTAGCTTAGCCTTGGCATTTATGGATAAGTCAGTCAATTCTTGGGTAAGTAAAAGTTTTCTTACTGCCCCATCTAACTCAGCATTAGACTTGAGTGTTGGGAATTTCTTCTTTACCAACTCTCTTATATGTGCCAAGATGGCTAAATCAGGTAAGTCCTCTTGGACTGGCTTACTGCTAGAGGTAGGTACTTCACTGGCTGTAAAATTTTCCTTAGTACCTTCCTCACTTGCATTTTCATACTGAGCGAAGTTCTTAGCATTCGAAACTTCTCTAACCATAGAGATTAGAGGGGTAGTGGATGGGTTTGAAGAAAATGTTGAGGGTTATATAGTTGAAAAATTGGGACTTGGTTTAGATTTTACAGGTGAATGAATTATTGCAATTTGAGTGTTTGGTGGAGAAGAAGAAGCGATATTTTGTGTTTGGGTATTGGAAGGAGAAGAAGGAGGGAAAAAATAATCTTGCATTTGGTTAGGAGAAGGAATATCTATTGGGGAATTTACAATGTTTGAAGGTTGAGATTGAGGATTTACAGATGTAGGAATGGTCGTATATACAGGAATAGAAATTGAGGGATTTACAAGGATAGAATTTGAAGGATTTACAGGAGAAGAAGGTTTTTCATGATTTACAACAGAAATGGGAGAAGGATTTAAGAGTAACTCTGGGTTAGCTGATTGATCCAAGGATGGATCAACTTGAGGTACTTAAGACTGAGTAGGAAGAGTCTTTGTTTGAGTGAAAGAGGGTGTGGGGATGCTAGGATCAAGAAGAGCATATTCTTCCTAATTGAGGATTACGGTTTCTCCAACATCCTCATCATGGCTCACCATTTGTACATTTTTCCTTAGGGATCTATTGGTGGAAGTGCACTTGCCTGAGTCCCCTTTACTTTGGTAATTACTTCCTCCACATGGGCTGTAGTGCCTGGACTTATAGTTTTAGAGTCCTCCTTGCTCTTTTTGGAGTTCCCTTGGTCTTCATCTTCTTCAGAAACATCCAGTTTGCGCTTTCTCTAGCGTAAGGTCTCCTCTGCCTCTAAAGCATCCTCTTCTTCCTCAGCTTGCTATTTCTCCTAAGTTTCCCTTTGAGCGCGAGTCTTAGCCTTCATTTGCTTCCTTTGCCTAGCTAGGGGATGGGCAGGCATTGTCCTTATTTTTACTAGGCTCTTCTTAGCCCTTGATGAATTAGCTTTTGGTTTTGGGGATTTTGGAGTAGAAGCGGTAGAGATAGATTCCTTCTTTGCAAAAAGAGGAATATTGTCACTTGTGTCTTCGCTGCTCTCAAAATCCACCATAAAGCTATCTTCATCCTCTTTCTCTATATTCATAGAGAATACTGTTGGTACAACCTTAGCCTTTCTTTTGGCATCTTGGGCCTTAGTGTACCTAGTATGAACCTGATCATGATATAGCTTACTGAAGTGCATCATTATGAGTGTCTTCTTCACGAGATGACAGTTTCCCTTGGACCACCAACAAAGGTCGAAATTTCCATCTTCACTGCCTTCATCAAGGATGTGATCAAATACCCATAGTGCTAGATGGTAGTAATTTTTGTTAAGTGATGAAGAATCATCACTGGTTAGTTCAATTGCTTACCTTTTACCATATGGTAGATCACACACCTCTCGAAGTAGGTGCAGTTGGTGAGAGATCCTGTCTTAGGTAGTAGCAGCTTCACCACCAGCTCATGGGAGGCTCTTAATGCTCAACTCATTCCTAATTTGGAGATCTCGCCTGATCCATAATTCGTTGGCAATTCCCAATCTTCATGGACTGCCACAGCTTCTTCATCTACAGTTCTCCAAAGTTGAGTGCCCTTATTTGGCATAATCAGAATGTTGTTAATAAGCCTTGAGTAGATGAGGTGAGAGTTTCCCTCAATTTCCACCAGGAGAACATCATTATACCTTTGAATGGTATAAAGAATCTGGAAAAAGCTCCTGATCAAACCAGTAATGGCCGGTCCATCGAGTTGTAGAAACTGACTCGGTCTCTACTTCTTGATAACTTTGTGAAGGATCTTGTTCCTTGACACACCTGTATAGTTGACCTCATAGACTGGGCCAAAATACAAGTTTGAGCCCCAATTAACCTTGGTGCTGACCATTCCACTAGGGAATGTGATCTTTTCTTACTTTCCCTCCGCGTTCACATAAATGCTTCTTTTCGAGTTGCTTTGAAGGATAAAGGTTGATTTGGTTCTCGCAATTGTAGAAGAAAGAGGAATTTGAGAGAAAAAGATTTAGGGTTCTTTGTAGATTGAAAATGATTGAAATTTCAAGGATGCAAGTAACTTCTCTCTCTTTTAAGATTTAGATTTTATAGACCTCTTTAACTTGCAGTGATACGTGGCGCTCACCAAATGAAAGATCAAAATCAACACTAAGAATAACACTTAAATAACTGACTTAGAAAAATGATGAGTTTAGCAGTAGATAAAAAAGTCTTTGAAAAACATGGGTTTTTTATTATAACCACGAAACTGAAACTCACATCGTTACTTTAAAAATTAAACGGTGTTAAATACATGTTATTTCATTTGGATTATTTAAGATTTGATCTCCAACAGTAGCCAAATTTCTTGATTTTTCTTCATATGGGGTTCACCATGCCAATAAGCTACCTTAGAACATTGAACTGCTCCTTGGGTAATGGTTTGGTGAACATCACCTTAGAAGGAACATACTCCAGTTTGACATCTCCCTTTAGCACATGATCCCTTATGAAGTGATGTCTTATATTGACATGCTTCATCCTACCATGTTGAACTAGATTCTTGGATAGGTCAATTACGCTTTTGTTATCACACATAACTTAAAGGCATTTTGACTTTATACCATAATCTTCCAGTTGATGCTTAATCCAAAGCAGTTGTGCCACACAACTTCCTACTATCATGTACTCAACTTTAGCTGTACTCAGCACAATAGAAGTTTGTTTCTTGCCATACCATGAGATAAGGCATTCTCTTAAGAAATGGAATCCTCCTGTGGTGTTTTTCCTCTCAAGCTTTTCTCTTCTATAGTCAGCATCTGTGAATTCTCTAGGAGTAAATCTGAGCTATTGGGATACCACATACCTGCATCAAGAGAACCTTGCAAATATCGGAGAATTCTCTTAACAATTGCTTAGTGAGATTCTCTAGGGTCAGACTGATAACATGCACAATAGCACATAACATACTGAATGTCTGGCCTACTAGCTGTTAGATAAAGAAGAAAACCAATAATACCTCTGTAGAACTTACTATCCACCGGTTTACTAGTTTCATCCTTACTTAAGATAGTATTAGTGGCCATGGGAGTGGACATTGACTTCGAATGCTCCATATCAAACTTATTCAGGACTTCTTTGGTATACTTTGGTTGACTGATGAAGATTCCATCTTCACTCTGCTTGATTTGAAGACCAAGGAAAAAGTTGAGCTCTCCCATCATAGACATCTCAAACTCACTCTTCATTTACTTGTTGAAGTCCTTGCACAGCTTCTTATCAATTGCTCCAAAAATGATATCATTAACATAGATTTGGACTAGCAACACATCTTCTTTTCTTTGTTGAGGATAAACACAGTCATATCTACTTTCCCTTAAATGAACTTCCTCTTGAATGAATCCATTCAGAAATGCACTTTTAACATCCAGTTGAAAAAATTTGAAGTTCATATGTGATGCAAAAACACACAAGATTCGAATTGCTTCAAGCCTAGATATAGGAGCATAATTTTCATCATAATTGATGCCTTTTTGCTGATTATAGCCTTGAGCAACAAGCCTGGCCTTGTTCCTGACAACAACGCCATCTTCATCAAGCTTGTCCTTGAAAACCAATTTGGTGCCGGTAATTGATTTTCCTTTGGGCTTTGGAACTAGATCCCAAACATCATTACGCTTGAACTAATCCAGCTCCTCTTACATTATGATCATCTAATAATAATCTCCTTCTACATCCTCAAACTTCTTAGGTTCAATCAATGAGATGAAAGCTGGATGGCTCATCATCCTGCTGAGCTGACCTCTCATCACCAGTGGATTATGAACGTCATCAACAATGCTTTCGAGCAAATGGTTGCGATGAGTTCTAATCTCCCTTGGCAGACTCAATTTACAACTGGAGGTTCTGAAATTGGTTATTGAGGCTGAGGTTGATCTTCACCTTCATTGAATTTGATAGAAAGATCACCATTTTCTTTTACTTCCTCAGCTTTAGGTTCTTGTGTTGGGGTGGGCAATACAGAGAGAGCATGTTGAGAGGATTTTCTTGGTGGGCTAATCCTTCATCTTCATCAGATAGACTACTATCTGCATAGTAAGTTTCATCGAAATCCACATTCATAGACTCCTCTAATAGGTTGATTCTTTTAACATATATTCTGTATGCCCTACTGTTACTTGAGTATCCTAGAAAGATACCTTCATCAACCTTTGGATCAAACTTACCTAGCTGCTCCTTGGTGTTAAGAATAAAGAACCTACAATTAAATGATCTGATATGACCAATCTTAGGCTTGCACCCTCGCTAAAGCTCATAGGGTGTCTTCTCAAGAATTGGGCGAATTAAAACCTAATTCAAGATATAACATGCTGTGTTAATAGCTTCTCCCCAAAAGTACTTTGATAGATTGTTATCACTCAACATTGAGCCATCTCAACTATGGTTATGTTCTTGCTTTCTACAACCCCATTTTGTTGAGGAGTATAAGAAGCAAAGAAGTTGTAGTCAAAACCATGTGTTGAATAGAATAATTCGAAATGATGAATTTATGTCCATGATCACTTCAGATTCTACTGATTTTAGTTCCTATTTCTTTCATTATCCGATTACTGAGTTTGACAAAAGATTCATAAGTTTCGTCCCTACTACTCAGCAAGACTACCTAAGTGAATCTCGTGAAGTAATCCACAACCACAAATGAAAATCTCTTACCACCCATGCTCAGAGGCTAAACTAGGTTGAAAAGATCCAGGTGGAGGAGCTCCAATGGTTGCTTAGTTACTACGTGGTTAATTGACGTAAATGATTTCTTAACTTGCATACTGTGCTGGGAAGCTGAGCAAAGTTTATCCTTCTCAAAACTGATACCGGGTAAACCCACAACTAGTTACTTTTTAGCTAGTTTAGACAGTGTGAGCATGAGATTTTGTACCAGCTCGCATGTTCGATGATGATGGCTTTTCGGGATATTGTCCTTGAATCACACAATTCTTGATTATCCAGACACCTTCAAATGGGAGTGTTTTTCGTCTCTAAATTTAAAAGAACTTTTAATAAAATTAATTAATTTTTCTTTTTAGTTCAAAAAATTAATTAAAAATACAAAAAATATAAAAATACACAAAAAGTACAAAAAAATACGAAAAATCGCAAAATATCGGGACCGGCCTCACCAGAAGTTGTGGCGAGGCTTGCCAAAACTTCTAGCGAGCCTTGCTAGAATTCCGACGAGCTCTCAGGAATTTGTTGCCTTTTTTGGATTGGTGGGATTTTGCCTGTAAATACTTGGGAATTTTCTGTATTCCGGACCAAAAAATTTGAGAGAAAAATATAGCTTTTAAAACTGCAACCAGTTTCGGGAATTAAGCAAGTATTTTCGGGATTTACACCATGTTTTCAACAACAAAAACTAAAAGATGATGAGGACTACTCCCTAAGGTCGAGCGGATATTTTCAAAGTGGATTCGCTCCGTAAGGGTAAGTCTCTAAGTTCCTAGAAGTGCTGATTTCGTGTTCCTTGTCTACTACTACTTCTTCATCTTATTTCATTTGTGGACCTAGGATTTTTGTTATTCTAAATGTTGTAATTTTCCTTCTTCATTTGTAATTTGTTTATTAAGGGAGATACATGCTAGAATACCCCTACGAAGGGAATAAAAATATATTCCTGGATAACAGCCCTCACTATTTTACCATGCTAGCAATTTCATTAATTAAAATGAGCAACCAACGTGTTAATAAAATGAATCATTTTATTTCAAATAAAAAATCCATTACCGTGACTTTTTCAATAGGCCACATGGGCCTCGCTAAAGCCAAAATTGAACATACGTGCAATATGTTGTAATATACCCTGTACTAACCTTTGTGGATGCAGGTAGATTAGGTTAGATGTATGATCAGGATTTTAATTTTCTTTCGGGTATTGAAATTTTACTCATTGTTTTGGGAAATGTAATTAATAGATTAGGTGGGCAGTTGCATTTGTAATTTTTAATCTTTACTTTTGCGCATTTATTTACTACTTTATGGATGGATTTATCGCTTTTTAAATATACGTGAATCATGCATAATAACTTGAAAATGACATAAGTTCGAATATGCATAATTAAGAAATATGGTTTTCTATAGATGTAATATGATGTGATCCAATAAGAAATAAGCAACTTATCCTGAACCCGGATCTCTGTTTCTTAGTGGGCCGTCCCCTGGACGTTAAGCATCACAAGACTTTAATTCCTGGAAGAGCTAATCCAGGTGGCGACTCTACACTAAGAGACGGCAGAAACGGGTTTGACCAATCTAAAAACCGTATTGCTTTCTCAATTAACTTTTTCGGGTCCACGACCCGGTACCTTTTATTTTCAACTTAAACACCATGATGGACCACGCCTCTCATTTTGTACGCTCTCGGCCCATTGCTCCGTGTCATCCTCTGACAGTGGCGACTCCGCTGGGGATTTTTCTAAAAACTTGTTTATTTAAAAGGTTTTAGATTATGGATAAGTGTTGAAAATTATTGATCACGTTATTCTGTATTTTCTTAATTACAACATATTCATAAATTTCGCATTGCAATAGAAGGGATTAGCCTGTAAGTCTAAGGTACCCCTATTACCGCGAAGCTTTCTCTTGTACTAATCTGCCTCCCTAAGAAAAGATAGTACTTGAGCCGGTGGAGCACTTGTTGCCATATCGCATGTACCTCCCTCGTTAGAACCCATTTGGGGAGAGGCATGGAGTGTATTTTAGTGCAATAAGAACCTTCTACATCAACAACCCATTTATAAACCTCATGTAAATAAGCCGTAGGCATTTAAGTGTTACCCAACAAACGACCATGCATTATATTTTCTTTCATGTGCGGTCCTTGGTATCCTTTTAGTACTAAGATGAACCAAACTTAGGATAGAGACTAGTCAAAAACCCTGCGTGAGGGAGTTGTATGGTTGGAAGTTGGATATTATGTCCTATGTGCTATGTTTTTTTATTACTTTTTATGATTCATCATGCATTATACAAATGTGCCATGCGGACCACGAATCTTAATGCAGACACTTGAACGCACATACTCATTGAAGCATTACAAAACTGTAGTTGTTCTCATCACATTTAGGATATAGTCAACACTCGAGATCGTGTCACCCTAGGACAACATGAAATCAAGTAGAATCATGTAGCATCCTTTACCCTATTATAGCGTGACATCCACGTGATGTCCGATTCTTAAACTTGTATAGGGTAGATATACCAAAACCTTATTCGACACCCACTTGGTGTCCTAATTCATAGCCCTTCCGGTTGTGAGCGGGTGACACGGAGTGGTGGGCCAAGAGCGCGCGGAGAAAGAGAGGCGCAGTCCATTGGGGCATTTTAAAAATTTGTGCCAGGTCGGGGACCTTGTAAAAAGTTGAAAGAGAAAGTGAAAACATTTTAGATTTGCCAAATCTGAATCCGCCGTCTCTTAGTGTGGAGTCACCACCTAGATTAGCTCTTTCCAGGAATTAGAGTCCTGTGAGGCTTAACGTTTGAGGGATGGCCCACTAAGACACAAAGATTAGGATTCGGGGTAAGTTGCTTATTTCTTATTGGATCACATTATATCACATCTACAGAAAACCGTATTTTCATAATTGTGCATATTCGCACTTATATCATTTTTTGGAGTTTATATGCATGGTTCACGTATAGAAAAGTAGTAAATCCATCCATAAAGCAGTATATAAATGCGAAAAGTAAATGCTGAGAAATAAAAATTATAAAAATTACAAAACCTCGGGGGATGCAACCACATGCCTAATCTATTAATTACATTTCCA
Source organism: Euphorbia schlechtendalii (assembly GCA_949673415.1). Taxonomy (NCBI): domain Eukaryota; kingdom Viridiplantae; phylum Streptophyta; class Magnoliopsida; order Malpighiales; family Euphorbiaceae; genus Euphorbia; species Euphorbia schlechtendalii. The sequence continues at coordinate 3,366 of CATIWQ010121943.1, read as the reverse complement.
AAAAAAAAAGAAATTGCGATACCCGAAGGAAAATTAAAATCCTAAACATACAACAAATCCTAATCTACCTGCATCCATAAAGGTTAGCACAGGGGATATAATCATATTGCACATATGCTCGGTTTTGACTTTAGCGAGGCCAGTGTGGCCTATATAAAAGAAAATCAAACGTGATAATGAGTTTGTTATTTAAATAAAATGGTTCATTTTATTAGAACATTGGTTGCTCATTTTAATTAATGAAATTGCTCGCATGGTAATATTGGGGACTGTTATTTGGGAATATGTTTTATTCCCTTCATGGGGGTATTCTAACATACATCTTCTTTAATAAAAGAAATATAGATGAAGAAGAATTACAACATTTGGATAAAATAACATATTGAAATTCCTAGGTCCGTAGATGAAAATAGAAGAAGAAATTGAACACCGAAAGCATAAAATTATCAACTCTAGGAACTTGGAGGCTTACCCTTACAAAATGAATCCACTTCGAAGATATCTGATCAACCTTAGGAAGTCCTCCTCGTCTTTTAGTTTAGGTTAAAAAATTGTAGTTGAGTCCAAAAAGTAGTTGTCTTGTTCTTGGAAGTTGATGCAATTCTAAAAGCTATATTTTTTTCTGAAAAATTTTGGATCCGTTTATTGGAAAAGACCCGACTATTTATAGGAAAAATCCCAAAAATCTAAAAAATGCAAGTTTTCCCAGCAAGGAGGCTCGCCAGAGCAAGTCTGGCGAGGCTCCTTGCCAAGTCTCTGGTAAGGCTTTGCCTCACCAAAGTTGGTGATGCTTGCCTTGCCAGAGGGCTTGGCGAGGCAAGCCTTACTAAGAACTTTGGCAAGGCAGGCCTTGCCAAGGACTTTGGCGATGGAGAGGCTCGCCTCACCAAAGAGCTGGGCAAGGCTCACCAAGCTCCTTGGCGAGCCTTGCCAAGGTCTTTAGTGAGGCTGCCTCGCCAACGAGTTTGGCGAGGCATGCCTCGCTAGGCCTTGGCGACGCAGGCTCCGGTTTTCCGTGGTGTTTTCGCGTTTTTGTGTATTTTCATATTTTTTTATTAATTTTTGAAATAAAGAAATAATTTTATTAAAGACGTCCTTTTGAGTTCAGAGACGAGGAAGATTCTCATTCGGATACATCTGGATACTCGAAAATTGTGTGATTCAAGGATAAAATCCTGAAAAGCCATCATCATTGAATGCGTGAGCTGGTATGAAATCCCATGCTCACAGCTACCCCTCGTGTGATCACTACTGGTCGAATAGCTAGTATGATCATACGAAAAGAGCATAGGGATATAGAGAATACCTGACCGGTGTGGTTGGTGATTTCTTGTTCCCAATCGGTGATAACATGGGCCTTCCTCTCATACGCCATGTTTAATTGGGTGATCCGTTTCTTCCTTCGGAGATCATTTGGCTTTTGCTACCCTTTATGGGTGGATCTGACGTGGTCGTTTGCACCCTTTTGGGTTGACATCTAATTGATTTTGCTTGTTGTCAAGGTATGTTGCTTAAGAAAGGTGAACCGAATCGTTTCCTTCTTCGTGAGCGTTTCTCAATTGGGAGATTGAGTTGTTTCCCTATGACAAATTAAGAAAAATAACGTTAATATATATTTTATAATGAATGTTTTAATTATTTGATTGAGTTTATGCGGAGCAAAAATTTTTACCCCTTCAGTCAAAAATTAAAACATTGAGGAATAAATAAATTAAATGAGTTTGGGTAATATTGGGAGTGTCCAGTGCATCGTTCCATTCTGTTAGGAGACTCTTATTGTAAATAATAATAGATAGGTGGGGTCCACTTATTCTCTTTATAAATAGGGCCCTTCTTTCTTTATTCTTCACTTTTACAATCCTCCTCTCTCTCTAAATTCTTTTACTCCTCCTTCTATCTAGAAAAGATATTGTCAAAGGTCGCTGGCAGGGCACCCCGTTTCCCCTCTAGCCTTAATCCCCAGATCACTGATGATGTTGGCATCTTTTCGTTCGATATTGACAATGCATATTGTTCGCCACTTTTCCACTCATAAGTTTAATAACTTTTACGCGAAGAGTTTGGCTAAATATCAATAGCGCCAAAAACTTGTTCACGTGAAATATAGGTGTTGTCAAAACCCCTTATCAAATAGAAAAATGATGATAACTGCAAGTATACAGTTGCGATGTAGTTTTAAAAGATATCGATCCCACAAGGAAGGTCTAGTTCAGAAATCGAAAGAAAACGATGTGAAGGTTTTTTAAAATAATTTTGAAGATAGATTTGGTGAAAGTTGAAAAGATATGCAAATAAGAAGAGTAGAGTAGATGTGCCTTTCCTAAAAACTAGTCTGGAAAGATGAGAATGCAAAGACTCAAAGACAAGACAATGCACATATATGACTTTCAATAATACGGTTCTACACTCTCTAAGATTCAATTATGCAGCTCATAAAGTTACACATGAAATGACTTTTCTTATCTAGGGTAAATGACTTGCATCAATTCACAAAAACTTGAATAACATCAATGCTATGCTTAGTACGGGGTCGCTCTCACATAACCACATTTAGCAAGTTACCATTCCAAAAATGTTGGCTTACTAAATGGTGTTAAATCACAGATCTAGTGATCACTATCAAAACACGTTAACCCCGAAACTACTCTTAAAATCAACATGAAAGAATGCAACTTAATTGATGTAAATGAAAACAAGACAAATTACTCGTTATGACACATAGACATATCATAAACTTCGATAGAGAAAGTATAAGATGAAGAAACAAGTAAATTTGTAAAGGTTTGCAAGTGAAAGCCAAATTTGATCAAACCATATCCACTCTTTAAGGGGAGTCGTCAATTCCCGCAATTCCTACGTCTACTCGCCTTCGATCTCGACTTTTTGCAGAACACTCCTTTCGGCCTATATTCAGTTTGTAAATTGAGATAGAAGATTGTGAAGAACAATAAAATCTTTATTCAAGAATGCTTCGCGTTGTACACTTTTACAATAATCGCTCTTAATGCGAAGAAATATAGTGATTGAATGATTAAATCACTTTACAATCTCACTCTCTCAAACTCAGAACTAAGAAAGGAGATCATAACTCTCTCTCTCTCTCTCTCTCTACATTTCTTCCCTACTATATGCATGAAATTTATGTCTCTTAGTGTGCACTTACTTTGGTGGAGAATGGAGACCTATTTATAGAGTTGAAGGGTTGCATCTATCCACTTGATGAGTCTTATCCATTTGTGAAAGATTACACCTTTTCACTTTGATTGGTTGATGAAACTTGATGTTATCCACAATGAAGAGGCACCTTTTCATGATTGGTTGACTTTTCAAAGGTAGTTGGTCATCCATAACCGTTGGTAGTTGATT
>CATIWQ010121934.1:0-11543 GCA_949673415.1 Euphorbia schlechtendalii | reverse complement strand
GTGATTGTATAGTTCTTGTCTGAGTTGTAAAATCAGAGGTGTTATTGGACCCACGTATCTCTTCCCGTACAAGTACGACATTGGCATATATGTTACCCTACAATAGCAAAACATATTTGCTGCAAATCCACCGTTCATTTTTTTATTCATCACACTTCATAAAAACATATATAGACAAATTCTATTTTGTTAAACACATTTGCAAACCTGGGTGTATAGGAAAAACTTTTGGTAAAACCCAGAATTCAGGAGGCATGGGATTACTTCCGTCCCATTCATAAACACCGAGTATCTGCAATTTATACGAAATAATGAAAAGCTTAATATTATGCATGTGCTAATAATGGGTTTAAGATATAATGGGACGCTTACACATAACCAAGTTTTCCCCCAAGAACTAATAGCAGTCGCTCCACCATGGTCAAGAATCCATTTTCGAGCCCTTTCACAAGCGTTTTCCAATCCTCCATTTGGGCATTCGCCAAGTATTCTCATACATATATAGTTTAGTACTGTAGTAAACATCATGCTATGGCCTTCAACATGCAATCCCCACCCTCCATCTTCATTCTGTATTAATAATGATACAAAACAAACAGAAAGTTGCATATTTAATTTGATTGTTTTTAAATTTTGAAAACTATGTTTTGTTAATAAAATATGCTACCTGATGGCAGTAGATGTAACGAAGTATCTCTTTGTAATGCTCTTTAGAGAATACGCTCTCAAGTTGACCTGTAATATAAAGACAAAATACCTGCAATACAAATTAAAAAGAAAATACTTAGGATGAAAATAATAGAATGAGAGCCTCTCGGAGAAGCTGTAGAGTTATTGACTTTTAAGCACACCATTGGAGGCACAAAAAACAAAGGTCCAGCATTTTCAGCACACCAATGGCCATCTTTAGCCTGCAAAGCTGAAAACAAGTGGACACTCCTCTTTAAAGCTGATGTGGTTGCTTCATATGTAATCTCTTCATCTTTCTCAATCCTCACTACTGGAATTCTCTGTTTGAACTTTTTCTCCCTTAGGAACTGTACATATTTCCGTCATATTACATCACTGAGTTCATAAATTTTAGTGTTTCTTTAAAATTTATATTACATCAGTTGCGGAAAGTATCTATCAGGAGACTTTCCACAAATGTTGCTTGGGAAAGCTAAAGCCAAATTGGATTACAACTTGCGACTAGATAATAGTAATTATAACCTGAAATTGCCAAAGAAGATCGGAACAAGGTTTGACATGAAATCGATTGTTCCAAAAATCAAGACGAGCTTGTTCAACTTGAGCTTTCTCTTCAAGAGAACCAGCATGAGGATCAAATTCCCATGTTTGTCTTCCTAGGAAATTGTTTGTACTATATATGTTTGGATTATTCCCTTTCTCAGCTATCTTGAGCCTCCACATTCTTCTATACCTTTTAGTATAAAGATATCACTTTCTATGACTATGTTTTATAAGCAAATGTACCAGAAAGCATTTATATAATATAGGTGGTAGCAAAAGGTTAGAATCTCTTGTTTGCATTTAATAGATTGCAACTTCATAGAACTACTTTACTGTCACAATTTGGTGAGCTCTTTTAATGATTAGTAATTCTATATTTACACTAGTTGCTTGACGACACTATATAATCTCTATCATCCATCTTGTTTAGATTTTATGGTGGAGATCTAACTACCCAAAGATGGATGATGGAGATTGTAAAGTGTAAATAAATGTGAAACAAGCCGGTGGCAATATAGAATTGCTGAATAGTTTGAAAATCCCATGTTGATCAATGATCAATGATCAGCTCTCCTCTTCATTACCAAAATTTTATTTTTCTACTATTTTTTTCAATGTAATGCGAATAGCACCAACTCAATTTTATTTGGTTCAAAGTACCTAAATACTCTTAACTTTGTAGGAAAAGAAAAACCTCTTTAAATAAATATATAAAATAATTTATATATTGTAACTTGGGTATTTTTATAAAAATTTCGTAAAAAATTGTGATCTCTTAAAAAAAGGGTTTGAATTGATTGAGTCAGGTGTGCGGGTAATGAAACCCAAAAACAGTTGTGGTTATATCTTATAACTTCCCACTATTTCCTCCTCATTTGATAATTATAATTAATTGTGATCCCAAATTTATATTTTTATAAACAACCTCAATTTCCTGAAATGTTATATAATCTCATTTAAATGTTAACTGAAAGCATATATCTTGTTTTCACGAGTTCGGTTACAAAATCTGAAGTCAGCAAATATTAAACATTTAATCAATTAGGAATTGAAAAGTAGACATTCAGCTACCACAATAAATAATTAAATATGATAACAAAATGCAACAGTTAAATTTTAATCTATCAAGTACTTTAATTGTTGGATTGTTTATGTTCAATCAAGTCAAGTAGGATGGTTACAAATGAGGAAAAAGTCAAAAATATGAAAAAATAGTCAAAACAAAAGGTTGCAACCGAATTCCACCAAAACTAAGTGATGTTAATCCGACCATGATAATTTGAAAACCTTTTTTTTTATTTTATAAAGAAAAATCAATTAGGACTAAAAATATGGAATATTTTTATAAAATTACAAAAAAAGGAAAAGTTTTTTTTTGGTTTGATGATAAAAGAAGGAGCAAGTTTAGTTGATTTATTTTTTTTTTTTGAAAAACCTCTGTAAGAACATTGTGTCCCTCCATCGGAAAAATGTTGGAATGGGTGAAAATTTCAGCGCACACGTCCCAACTAGATTGATGCGAGACGTTTACCTACAAAACATCCACTCCTCTTTTCATTAATAATCAATTTACAACGTTCTCCAAGGGAGAATAGAGTTATGTACAATCAAGTAAATTATTTGGATGAGCGATAATATCACTCATATCAAACGAAAGCATAATTCTATTGCATAAAAATAAAAAAACGGCAATGATAATAACTTGCTAAAAGCAAGATTTCGTTCCTTCGGTCATCCTCGAATATCCTCTTGTTTCTTCGTCTTCAAATGTTCCAAGCTATGAAAAATCACAGTGACGTAAAAAACTCCTGAATAGTCCCCCCTCGAAAGAGAGACCGCCAAGCTATCAAAAATTCATATCCCGATTCCGGGATTATCACCACAAGACCAAGAAGGTGGAATAAATAGCATCAAACACTCCTGGCACTCGAACAATGAAAAAAAGCGTGGTCCATGGATTTCAATTCATCACAAAACGGACATTTCGCTTCATCTAAGCATCCTCTTCGTAGTAAAAAAATGTTCGATGAAAATCTTTTGTGAAAAACTAACCAACCAAAGAATTTAATCTTTGGAATTAATCTCGAACACCATATAATATCAAAATCAGCCCCGGATAGATGATTCCTTGATCTGTAGACACATGAAACAAAACTTCCCACTAAGAACTTCGTGGAAACACCACCTCACTACAAAACACGTCATTAACCCCATCGCTCAATCCGGGTAGCAGCTCGGCCCAAACAGCAGCCCCCCCTTACAAAAATCTTTGATTCGATTGACCGTTCCACTCTCGAATTTGCATACAACGATTACGATTCGAAATCTTAAGGTTACGCTTCCAAAAAAGCCTTGAAAAGGGGGCTGACCCAAACAACGTTAAACATCCCTCCGCTACAATGCACTTTTTCCGATTGCACAATTAATATACATCCAAAAATAACTCAGCTAGGGGGACATATGCGGTCCAATTATCGTGCCAAAAAGGACTCTCTGAGCCATTACCTCACTACCACCTTAACATTTGATTTGAAAACGGACCACAACTCATCATTAGACATAACAAGCCACGATGCCTTTCCATATATGAGAGAGACGCACCACATCCAAGTTATCCAAATCAGCCCACTACAAAATTCCATATTTTTTCACACAAATATCATACCACAATCTCTCATTTCCACCCACCTGAAGCTTCTAAACCCATTTCAAAAGAAGGTTACAATTTACCAACTTAAAATCCCTTATAAAGAGGCCACCCTCGCATCATGACAAGGAAATCGTTTCCCAATTTACTTTGCATAATCCCCTTCTCGACGCTTCACCTTTTCAAAGAAATTTTATCATGATTTAAATAAGTTTACCATTCACCACGGAAGGCATCATGTAGAGTGAGAGCAAGTAAATGGGTAAGGAGGCTAGGATCGATTTTATGAGGACCACTCTACCGCTATACGACAAACATTGTCCCAACCATCTTTGAAGTCTTCCATAAAATTTTGGTATCAATGGGTTCCAGCTTGAAATTGGGATTTGCTTAAAGCTTCAAGGAGCCCCCAAGTACACGATTGGAAATTTTTCAACTTTACAACCCAAAGTACTGGCAAATCTATTCAAATCCACATCACTCACATTCACCCCATAAGAGAGCTCTTGTGAAAATTAATACTAAGGCCCGAGATTGCTTCGAAACATCTGAGAATTCTACGGAAGATTGGAAGTAGAGATTCATCGATCGGAATAAAGCATAAAGTGTCGTTCGCAAATTGAAGTAAGGAAATGTCACTAGTAGACCCATCAATTCGAAATCCCGGTAGTAGGCCCTTTCGAATTCCCTCATCAAATAATTGCTTCAAACCCTCAACGGCCAACACAAAAATAAAAGGTGACAACGGGTCCCTTTGTTTAACCCCCCTTTGAAATCGAATTGGGTCACTCAGAATCCCATTTATCAAAATTGATGTCGAGGAACCCTCTCTACAACTATCCAACCATTTGATCCATTTGTCATTAAATCCCATTCATCGTAAAACCGCATCAATGAATTTCCACGAAATGCTATTGTGAGCACGGGATTTTAATCCCCACTCGGGATTTCGATGATGAAGCTGTAATATATTTTCCTTTGCTAGTCTTCTACTTTGACAGGGTCTCGAAGATCCTCGGGAGAAGTATTCCTTGTTTCTTACAAACCTTAGATATTTTTTTAGGTCACCTCTTCAGTAACCAAGTCCAATTTTAACCAAAATCAGTCCAAAAAGAAATCAACTTTGACAACCGATGTCGCGTTGACAGTAGCAGCAGAATGATTGACAGAATTCCGAAAATTATTAAACAATTAACCCCACTAATTGCAGCCATCACATCAACTATTGTGATGGCTGCAATTAGTCATCCATAGTGATGATGGATGGGACATTAATGGATTTAGTGGGAAAATTTGTCAGAAAGCCTAAAAGGAGGCTTTTGACTTTGGATTGAAGGGAGCTCTCTATGAAAAGAGGAGGCTCACATTCTGAAAAGAGGAGGACTCAACTTGAGGAGAGGAGGATGAAACTCAAATCAAAAACAAGGAAAAGAGAGGGAGGAATAGATCTAGAGAGCATTAAGGAGCATTTTTCTATGTGTTCTTGAGCAAAATACCAAACTTAAATCACCAACACTTAGAATTTCGGGTTTGTTATATTAAATCCTTGAGGTTTAGACTTGAATGGAGAGTTTATAACGTCCTTATCACTCACTTGAAGGTACTACACCTTCTAAAACATCTACTTTGGCAAGGAATGGATCCCTTCCAAAGATTTTCGGTAAATCATCAGCCAACAACCAAAAAGAAACGAGGAGCGCTTTCCTGAGGACTTCATGGACCTTAAACAAACTGGATTCATGACTACGGGTAAGCCTCTGAGTTCCTAGAATTTGTGCTTACGTTTATATACTTTTCTTTTTGAAGTGTCATTTTCTTTTCGGTTTTCTCTGTTTTTGCATACCAATCTGTTTTCCGGGAACTTCAGTATGATTCCAAATCTTTTTGAGTATTTTGTTTAGATAAACACATTCTAGACATCTTGAGCTTTTCGGAATGATAAAGATCGCTTGAAACGGATAAGTATATCAAAAGTTATGAATTTTCAAAGTTTTGTACAAATTTATTTCGGTTTCCTGGGCAGAATGTTACTGTTTTCAGTCCTGGGTTTGATGAAGAATTTTATTGCATGATTAGTTATTTTTATTAGAGTCCTTAGATCATGAGGTTTCCGGAATGATAAAGATCACTTAAAACGGATAAGTATAAATAAAGTTATGATTTTTCGAAGTTACTTAAAATTACGGTTCACAATTTAGGACAACACGGACTGTTTGATATTTTTTTGTATTATGCTGTCTTCAAGACATGATTTTGTCACTTTCAGTATGTTAAACACATCATGAGCTTTCCAAAATGATAAGAATCATTTGAATCCGATAACCGTTGTGAAAGTTATGATTGTTTGAAGTTTCGGATTTTTCAGTTGAGGTTTCTGCTGTTTTTTTTGTGTTTTCTGCAGGTCTGGACCATCGATGTCAGTACCGATCTTACCAACATTGGTACCGACATTACCGCATCAGTTCCAACATTGGTACCGACCTTACCAACATCGGTACCGACCTTACTTTTGGTAGAATTCAGTTTCTCTCCGTTTCGAATCGTTTAAACCCGGAACAACCCGGTGAGACCCTTCTCAATTTGAAAATGCATCATTGGGGATAACAAATATCTAAATTGAAATCATTTAAGATTTATATATGATTTATTAATATATTCATATGTTGATTAAGAGTTTGGAGTAGTAACGGAAGCGCTTCGGGCCATTCATATAGTTATCGCCCTTCACAGGGAAGTCGGTAACGATATGAATGACGTCGTTATCGTTGTTAATCCAAACAATGGCTATGCTATATATGTTCGACCTAGATTCATGTTTCTAAATATTGTTTTAGAAAAACCTCCACGAAGAGAACCTCGTTCTCAGATATCAGATCCGACAAAATTCACATGCGGCATTTTCATTAATAAAATGAGCAACATACGTGTAAATAAAATGAACCATTTTTACTTAAAATAACAACTTTAAACCATCGATGTTTTAATTAGGCCACACGGGTCTCGCTAAAATCAAATCGAATATATGTACTATATCTCGTGCTAACCTTTGTGGATGTAGGTTAGATGTATGCCTAGGACTTTATTTTCCTTCGGGTATTGTAAATATTATTTTTAAAAACGTAATTAATAGATTAGACGGGTGGTTGCATCCTCCAAGGTTATGTAACCTTTAATCTTTTCACAAATCAGTGAAATCACAGATTATGTTTTTTAAGTTTGTCCTTTAAAATAAAATAAAAAAGGCATTACAAGGTGCTTTTTTTCTTAAATTGTTTGGAGAAAGGCAATATAGGAATTAAAAGTTTTTTTTATTTTTAATTGATGCTTAGGGGCTACCTTTTACAAGGGATTTGTTTATTTTTTGAAAAGCCGATGGATCGATACTTTTACAAAAGTTTTTTATATGGATTTAATAATTGATTTACTATGAATTTAAATTATACTCTTTTATTAATTATACATTTTTAACGACTATTGCACATCATATCTTTATTAAATACTTGGTAATGATCAGTTAGCTATTAATAAATATAAAATTGTAACAACAAACAATAACAATTATTTTTAAAAAAAAAACAATAACAATAAACCAAAACATCAAATAATAACAACAATAGTTTAACCAAACATGACCTTAATATCTACTATTTTCTACCATATTTAAATATTGATAAATAACAATAAACTTTAATTTTATTTTTGTTTTGTTTTAAAAAATTTTAAACTTAATTTATAATTTTGAACCTGTTAGGGCCAACACTGATTACATGTAATAACCGCTATTAAATTTAAAAAATATATGGAAAAAAAATGTAATATTACATAAATGAATGTGTTATGCTTAACACATGAACCAACAATGTGACATATTGCAAAATAATGAGACCAAATGAGTAACTAGACTATTCCACGACCCAAAAAGTAAAGTTTCTCAAAATGATTAAGGGCCATTTTAGTTGTACTTTTTTAAATTGTTGTTCTAAAAAGTTCAATTTTCAAGCTTTTTCTATAAGTAGTGAGGTTGATTTTAAAAAAAGATTTAGACAATTCTTAGTTAAATAAGTGTGAAGTAAAATTATGTAGTTCTATAAAAAACTTTGAGAGATCAATTTATTAAAATAACAGCTTGAAAAGCAATATCAAACATGCTCTAAATTGGTGGAACTAGTTAGCGCTACCCAAGTCTTTCCCCCAAAAGCTAATGAAAGTAGCACCACCATGGTCAAGAATCCATTTCCGAGCTCTTTCACAAGCATTTTCCAACCCATCGTTGGGTCCTTCTCCAAGTATTCTCATGCATACATAGTTTTTTTTTTTTTTTTTTTTTTTCAGGTTATGCATACATAGTTTAAGATTGTGCAGAACATCATTCTGTGTCCTTCTATGTATAAGTTATTTATCACCCTCCATCTTCATTCTACATGTATTATTATAACCAACAATTTCTATCACATCATTTAATTTTACACTTAATGTTGTATTAAAAAATCCTAATGCATAAGATGGCTTAAATTGTCCCAAAAAAAACTCATGCCTTCCGTGGCTACCTAAACTTTAAAAAATTACACCTATTACTTGGACAAAAGTGGTGCTTTGTGTTGACCATTAAGATTAAAAAAATTGAACTTTTTCCCTGCTTGAACTTTTTCTCCCTTAGGAACTGCACTAAAATACACCATCACGTATTAATCACACTATTGAATAGACAGTACGTAGAAGCAATTCATTACCTGAAATTGCCAAAAAAGATCAGAGCTAGGAAACCGATTGTCATGTATTACCTACAGGCTACATGACAAGATTTATATGGATGTTAAGTAATACACATGGACAAGTTATAGTGGGTGGGTATATGGACCACTCCATATTATTATGGTATTTATAAGAGTTTAACTACTCAATTAATTAACTATGACTTTTAGGGCTAAGTCTACTGTTCATCTCAATTAATTATTTATTGAGGTCAATTTATATGTTAGTGATTGTATTCCCTAGTTTCAAAAAATTAGAATATTCACACGCGCGCATATATATATATATATATATATATATATATATAATGGATGTACTAACTGTTGGAAATGTTAGTATGCCCTAGTTCTCAGGCATTGGTTCTTACGTGTCACATTATAAAGGTAATGATCTACTGCATATATATATATATATATATATATATATATATATATATATATATATATATATATATATATATATATATATATATATCTTGTGCTATAATATGAGTAGAGTATCCATTGATTGATAATTATAAATGTTCCAAGTCTGTTTTAATCATGGGAATGAATAAAATGAAAGGCTTGTATGTTGGATGATATATAGGAATGTAGTTGCTATGTCACTTGTAAAGTAGATCATTAACATAGGCACATATTGAGAACATGGGGCTGGACCGATCCACACAGCAAAGTCACATGTTTGTATGTCATAGACAATTTGCTGAGTAGGTCTCAGTTATCTTCGAACTTTATTTCAACTTATTACGGATGTGGGATTGAGTATGCTGTAGTATATCACTAACGGGTCCTTAAATATTGGATTACAAGTACGGGTATGCTCGGTATATTTCATGACCACATTAGTAGTAGTATTGAAGTGATAGGATTGCCATTCGATTTGATAAATCAAAATGAATCACAGGCCATTTGATGAATAAAAGTGATAAGGACGTCCAATAAATCGTTGACTTATATTATCATTTTATTCTAGATCAAAAAATACGATGAACTGCATAAGGGGTGACAAGCACCATGCCTCTTGTTCATTATATTAATGTCAGCTGGCAAAGGATTTTGTGAGATAACTACTGGGTTCAGTATCTTTAATAGACGGCTGTATTCTATCTCAATTGGGGGCTGTAATGGTTTGCTAGAATCCGCTTACAGTCTACGGGCGAATCCCATTGCCAACATATGGACAGACCCAAAGGATCATGCGCTTAGAACTACTGATCTGGAATTTCTTGTACATGCAATGTTACAAGACTTGATGAAGAATAGATTATTAATTAATTGACATGTCAAGTCAATGTAATTGAATAATCTATATAACTCCAAGAAATTAATTTAGTTAATGATATAATATAGTTTATTTTATATTATTCATTAAATTAAATTAAGTGGATTAAATTGCATTTACATAAGATATTTGTTTAATTGATAACTAAATAAATTCATATGTTGAATAATTTAATTGAATAAATTTAATCATAAAGTATTGCATACTAAAATTATTAATTGACTAAATTTAGTTAATTAAATTAATTTGTAGTATGACAATTTATTTGGTTAAATTACAATCTTTATTTTTTGTCTAGGGTTAATTTGTAAAATATGAAAGTTGACAACTAAATTTGTTTAAGGAATTAAACTATGGAGTTTAATTATTAAATTTAAAATTAATTGGGTCAAATTCATAATTAAATTAAACCTAAACTTAATTGACTAATTAGAATATAAATAGACAAAAATAAAACAAGCCCTCTAGAGAGATAGAAAAACATGGGCAGCCGTTCTTGGAGTTTTTCTCTCATCATTAGTCGTCCCTACGGCTAGCACCGGTCCCGATCGAGAGTTGTTCGTGCACGTGAGATTGGAGAGCTTCCACTTGAGAGCTTTTATGGCATCCGTCTCTTAAAGAGACTACCAAGTAAGTTCTTATTATGTAAATAAATTGTTTTGAAATTCTATCAATGGTTCTTGAGAATATCCTATTAGAATTCGAGAAAATTTTAACCAGTAATTCTACCTTCGCGGTTATATTTTCGATGACAATTCCCTACAAACCTTTCGTAGGAACAAGGAAACTTCCTCCTTTTTGGATGAGCGGGGAAGAGCAGTGAATTAAAGATGAAAAAAAAAACATCTTATAAATCATTTTTCTGTAATGCGAGAGTAATGAGAGAAAAGTTCTTTAAAGAAGTGTTTTCATATGATTCCTATATATTTACCTCCTTTATCCAAATGGTTTGTAATCAAATTTGAGCCTGGGGCTATCATAAGCAAAAATTATCTTGTCGAGTTTATACGATATCAAAGGTTGAACTTCACTTTCCCCCTAAAATTTCAAAAGTTCTAAATAACCCCTAAACTTGCAAAATATATACCATTAACCCCAAAACTTGAGATTTTTCTCGTCGATCATATTCTAATATGTGACATTAATTGAGCAAATTAGGAAGTCCAAGGGAGAAACAGAGTTTAAGAGAGAATTTCAAGGGTTATATGAAACGATTGAAAATTCAAGGGGAAAATGAAGTTTAAGAACAAGTTGAGGGTATTAAGCCTAATATCAATGAAAATAAGTTTGCATCATTGATTTCTGGTGTATATAAATACAATCCCCAATGAATACTAAATAATAAGGCTAAATTGATATCTGGGCAATTATCTGTTTAACTGACAAATGACAGACAATGTATTCGAGTTTCAAACTGAATAATACCTAAGTTAGCAAACACAAGTCAACGAAATCAATTTGCCATATAAGCACAGGATAAACTATTAACATCCTAGCCTAATATCCCAGTGTTCAAATTGCAGTCTTTAAGATCTTTCTATAATATAGGCAAATGAGTTTAATATAAGATAAACGCGATGAACTCGGAAGAAGACGGGGCTATATCAGTGGTTAGCAGTCCCGAATT
>CATIWQ010121913.1:0-15311 GCA_949673415.1 Euphorbia schlechtendalii | reverse complement strand
ATCATAACATCTTTGTTGAACTTGCATGTTTTCTCTGCTATCCTTATTTCGTAGCTAAAATCTATATATTTAGATTCTCTAATCTTTCATATCTAAATTTATTGATTCTTCATTCTAACCCTCCTATCCAAAATATCAAATCTATTTTATTTTCTTTATTTTATCTTCCTTGTTGATCTTTAGAGCTAATCCTTTCTAGTGGGATCGATATCTTTTAAAACTACATCACAACTGTATACTTCCAGTTATCATCATTTTTCTATCTTGATAAGCGGTATTGACAACACCTATACTTTACGTGAACAAGTTTTTGGCACCATTAACATACAACCAAACTCTTTGCGAAAAAGTTATTAAACTTATCAGTAGAAAAATGGCGAACAAAGGGTAAGCCTCTGAGTTCCTAGAGTTGCTTTTTCATGGTCTTATTTATTTTCTTTTCTCTTAAATTCTGAGACCGACTCGATTTTCATCATTGATCTAAGATTATTTGTTTATTCCTTTATTATTTTTATCCAAACGTTCTTTTATTTATTTATTCATTCATTTATTTTATTTATTTAGACGTAATTCATAGATTAGGCGGGTAGTTACATCCCCCGAGGTTTGTAATTTATTATTTTATTTCCCCGCATTTTTTTACGGCTTTATCTATGGATTTATCATTTTATGCATGCAAGTTAAATCTATCATAAACACGAAAATGACTTAGGTCTGAATACACAAAATTAAGAAATTCGGTTTTCTGTAGATGTAATTAAATGTGATCTAATAAGAAGTAAGCAACATATCCCTAACCTGAATCTCTATGTTTTACTAGGCCATCCCCCAGATGTTAAGCCTCATGGGACTTTAAATCTTGGAAGAGCTTCTGGGTGGTGACTCTAAAACTAAGAGACAATGATTTCGGGTTTTGATGGTCTAAATCGATTTCATTTTCTCTTATCAAACTTTTACGTCCCTAACACAATATTTTATTTTCACAAAAACACCCCGGTCGACCACGCCTATCATCCTAGCGCTTTCTCGGCCCATCACATCCATGTCGTTCGCTCACATTGGCGACTCCACTGGGAATCATTTTTCTTAAACTTTTTTAAAAGGTTTTAGATTTTTGATAAGTGACTAAAATTGTTGATAGAGACTAGCAAAAACCCTACACCTAGGAGTTGTATGGATGGAAGTTTGAATGTTGCATGCTATGTATTATGTGTTTACTACTTTTGATTCATCATGCATTGTACAAACGTGTCATGCTAACCATGAATTTTAGTGTAGACACTTGAACGTACACACTCATGATATTAAAATGATGTAAACAAAAAAATGAACATAGCATTCTCTCATCACCATGATGCCAAATCAGTATCGTAGGCATTAGGATTAGTTAACACTCGAGAACGTGTCTCCCTAGGACAACATAAACCAATTAGAATTATGAAGAATCATCTATCCCACTTAGCGTGATGTCCACTTGACATCCGACCCTTAGCCCGTATAGGGTGAACATACATTTATGCCCAAATTTTTACACGATGTCCACTTAGCATCCGATTCTTAGCCCACATAGGGAAATTACATACACCACATATTCCCAATGCGATCTCTGCTTGACATCCAACTCATAGCCCAAATAGGACAAATATATACTCAAATAATAGCTGTTTTCCACACAATGTGATGTCCATATTGACATCAAAACCTAAGCCCACACAGGGCAAACTTATTTCAAATGCTTTATCCTACCCATCTTCGAGGTGTAAATTTGACACTAGAACCATTTGCCCACACGGGGTAATGATTCATCCATCAGTGCATACCCTCAAATAGTGATGACCACATTGCCATCCGAAACTATTCCCTAATAAGGCTAAATAAAAAAATCATAAATTTGATAGCTACATATGGTAGCTATTTTCATTTTATTTTAATTTTATACGATTTCATTAGGGTATGTCACACTGCTTATCCGAAATCAATTTGAAATCCTCATTCCATGAGATCTAGTCACAGTACGAAATCTTAGGCTATTGACCTATTACCACATTGGTAACTTGGTCAACTCGTTTACACCAATCATGTTATGGTGTCAAGTGGACGATGTACAGATCTTAAATCCCCTCCTGGTGGGCTACGTTTTCCTTTTTCACCTGATTTCATTTTACCTAATGACTAACATGTTTATTCAAATGGATTGACAAGCACATTTTTTTATTTCGCATCATAGCACGTTAACCCTTTGTGAGTGCAGCCATAACATTAACATCTTACACATAATTACACATCATAAATTGTATCATGAATCTCATGCACATGGTTTGATTTTCTACCTACGTACCTCAGCTTGGAAAAGGCCTGCTAGCCTTTTAGTCAGCATTTCTCCGATCATGGCTAGTCTAGAGGGGGTTTCGTACACTAACTCAAGTGGAGACTCGGTTACAGATTCAAATTTAGTTTAGGATGCAGATAGCATGGCCAATCTACAAGATGAAATTGTGGGGGAAGATCAACCTCTTCTTATGGAACAATATTCTCAACAGACACCTCAGCCATAGGTGAGCGCCGAGATTGCAGCAGCCTTGAATGCCCATACAAACAATAATCAACTAGCATCAATTATTCATCACATATCAGGATAGGTTAGCTTGAAGAAAGGGCTCATAATGTGGTATCCAACCCGGACATCACCCCTAAACATTAGTGGTCCGACTAGTCAACTTGGAGCAAGGGGACCTTTTACTTCTCATATGGTGCATCCAGATCATAACACTGCTCTTCCTACCTTTTACCACTTCGGGGCAGGACCAAGTTAACTAAATCAAAATCAGGCTAAGATAGGTCAACCGGGGTATAATTTTACTAGTCATTTCCAGCAATAATCCGAGAATCAATTCTTCCCAGGATAGCCTGGTCAGTCAGTGTTTTCACTAGGATCTTTTTATCAAGGTGTGGCTCAATAATCTATTCCTAATTGTAGTGCACCATTTCCCTCATAATTCCAGGCTATCGCTTAGCTACCTAACTTTGTGGTAACTCCCAAGGGAGCTACTTTTCCCTATGGGTAATATGGCTACTATCTGGGTATTGGGAATGCTACTCTCTAGCAACCAGGCATGGTGGAAATGTTGCAA
The DNA here is from genome assembly GCA_949673415.1 of Euphorbia schlechtendalii. Lineage (NCBI taxonomy): Eukaryota > Viridiplantae > Streptophyta > Magnoliopsida > Malpighiales > Euphorbiaceae > Euphorbia > Euphorbia schlechtendalii. The sequence goes on along the minus strand of CATIWQ010121913.1, from coordinate 12,180 downwards.
CAATATTTGGCCATGCTCGGTGGCCATCTCACGCCAAGTTAAATGAATACATATCATATGTAGCCAATGGTCAGGGATGAAGATAGCTTACCACCAAACTTCGCTATGTCGCAGTTTTATAAGTATGGGAGTTTTAAAGACCCGCATGCTCATTTAGCACATTACCAGACAGTGATGAGGGCATTAAGAGCAAGCGAATGAATAATGGATAAGCTTTTCATTATGACCTTGGGCCACCTACTCAACGAATGGTATAATCGACTTTCGCTAAACGTAACTTATGATTTGAACAACCTTTCTTAGGCTATGATTGGGCATTATGGTTTCAACACTCAAATGGTAACCACAACACAAAATTTGGAGGCTGTAAGGTAGAAGCAGCATGAAAATGTCAAATCATACTACGAGCGCTAGATGGCCACACAAGTTAGGCTTCAAGCTCGTTTGAACCTACCAGAGATGATAATTAAACTATTGGATGGCATTCTACCATCTTACAGAAGTAGGCTTGGGCCTAATACTTTTTCCAGTTATCATGAAGTGTTTAATAAGGTAGAGAAGATGGAGCATTTTGAATCCACAGACAAACTTATGGAGAAACCTGCCAAAGGGCACTAATACGGGAAGATGACCACGAGATGATAGCATTAATGATGTAATATATTAGTTCTTTTTTTATCATTTCTGTCCATGGGGCTTTTGAATTACATTGAACTTTATTTACTCGCTTGATATCCTATCGGTTGACATCACACATTATCATAAACATATACATAATGTTTTTAGCATATATGACACATCATGAAATTAATTTAGGTATAAATGGATCCCCTATGATTGTAATAAGTTTAAATGATTTACTCTTGAGGAAAAGTGAGAGACAAATGTAGGTACTTTAACAACGCGTGATATTATTTTCCTAAACCTATAAAGATGTGAGGTCGATGGAAAGATAGCCAAGCACAGAACCTCCACCGACTATTAAATCAATCAAGTAAAATTTAAAATGATCAAAATAGAATGGGCTAAAAATTCAAAATAAGGATAATAGGGCAAATTGAAGTCTGAAAGTAGTTAAACAATCGACGTAGAGGGCTTGCATAGTGCTAGTGCTAAAGTGACAAAGAAGTAGTTAGATCTGTGAGCACGCCAGTAACTCCATCGCACGGCTCATCAACACTTGTGGGCCAATCATTACACTATTGAAGGAATACCATTAAACATAAACTATTCACCCTCGATGGAATCATGCTACATTTGATACACCCACAGAATCCGAAGCACCATTACACATCATTGCGTATACCTCAAGCTAGCAAAGTAGTATGTGCACCAACTAATCGATCAGAAATGCTAAACAAACTACCAATTAAAGTCGTGGACATGGGTGGTAACCAATTCATCAATCAAATCAACCAAGACTAGCACAATCGCTATCATGCATAGGTGAAAGAAATAAATTGGGTAAAAAGCAATACCAACAAAGAAATAAATTTATAATTAGCCTGTCAATTAGCACTCTATTAGTTGAGCAAAAATTAAGGCCTCTTTTCAAAATAGAAAAAGAATAGTTCGTTGAGTTGAAAACCCGAGGGCATCTCAGGCAAAACTTATGACATCAAGAAAAAAGCAAGTACATTGATTAGAAAACCTAAAAGGGCTAATCGATGATAAGAGTCAAATCATTTGAAAAGTTCGTACCCCTTCATCAATGAATTGTCATTTTTGCTGAATCTTTATGCATATGTTTATCTTGATTGCTTGCATGCCAACGGTAGAATATCGCAAGTAAGAATCCCATCACATCATGGTTCAATAAAAAAATATAAAAAAGAAGAAAATAATAAAGAAAAAAAGGAAAAGAAAATAAGAAAAGATGAGTATGCTAGATTGAAAACCTAAAAGGGCGATTTATGCTAAAATTAAGACAAGGTTTAATAGATTTAAAACCCATAAGGGCGGTCTATGTAGAAATTAGAACCAAAGAATTATAAAATTCATCATCTCATCCTCGGAATGGCACAAGGCATCAGTCATCTCCTCCAGAACTTAGGAAGAATATATTTTGATTTCCCTCGTAGAGAGGATTATCACAACTAGAATTAACTTGCAATACTTCAAGCAATGAAAGGCTTCCAACCTCGCATTATCAACTTCAAAGTGAGCATCACCAACATGGTTCAAGATCAACATTAACATCATTGATGCCATAACAAAGCATAAAATGAGCGTTAAAAAGTCAATAGCTCATCTAGATCCTCTTCAAACCAGATCCAAGCTTTGAACTTGACTCTGATTCATCGAACTCATGGTCATCGCTCTGAAGGAGTAATTGACAGTATTGGAATGCCCATCGAGATAAATCCTAGGGGCACCCATATACCAATAGAAGAGAAGGCTCTTCATGCAATGAAGCTTCTACGATCGGCCGAACCCCGATACTCCAAAGCCCACAACACCTGCAATAGATGAACATACATCATGTGATAAATATCATTCATGCATACATTACATACCTATCATATCACTTAAAGGTAAAAAGCGAGGCCAAAGCGGGGCAATACCATCCCTGTGTGCAAGAAACTCCACCTCCAAACATCAAAGTGGTGTCAAAGTAGCACAACATCAAACTTAAGAAGGACTATGTCCCACTCAAGCCTAAAGCTAATTCATGCCTACTTAGGCCCCATTGAAGCAACATTGCAGCATCGCAAAAGCCTCCTAAAACAACAGAGCGGTCTTTGGAACATCCCCGAATTTTCAAACTCGCCAAATTTATTCCTTCATCATGTTTTAGTTTTTGATTGAAGGGGTAAAAATTTTTGCTTCACATAAACTCAATCAAATAATTAAAAGATGCACCATAATATGTACTAACTTTATACTTTTCTTTAATTTTTCATAGGAAGGAAGTCAACATCCTACTAAAGAAATTCAAAATATAACCGAAGAAAGAAACGATTATCTCAACTTTTCAAACTCAAAGACTAAAGAAGGAAACAGTCTTACCAAGAGCAATTGAAGAAAGAAATGGTTAGATTTTCCTCCCCTAGGGGTTGCCTTTGATATGGATTAAGGTACCTTGCTCCAGTAGTTCAAACGATCAAAGCCAACTGAAGGTCAACTCATAAGGGGCACACAATGATCGTAACCGAAGAAAGAAATGGTTGACTATCTCAAAACAGACTATTAAAGGGACATCGTAGAAGGAATGGTCGACCCACCCGCAAGAGGCATCAACCATCAAGGGATTTTAAAGAAAGAAATGGTTAATCCCATGGGATACGGCACCAAAAAGGAAGGTCCATGTCACCACTAATCGAGGATAAAGAAGTCACCAACCGCACCGATCAGGTACATTCTGGATCCATCCACTCCATTTTGTGTGATCATACTAGCTATAACCAGTAATGATCACACGAGGGGCAGCTGTGAGCACATAATTTTATACCAGCTTGAGTGTTCAATGATGATGACTTTTCAAGATTTAATCTTTGAATCTCACAATTTTTTCTATCCAGCGATCCTCAAATGGGAGCTCTCCTCATGAAACCTTAAATATTTCGTATCCTAAATAAATATTTAAGATCATAAAAATTATTTAGAAGCCCTGGGTGAAAACTTTAAGGCTTAAAATATTTTAAGGACCTAAATAAATGTTTAAAGGTCCGAAATAAATTAATAAAATAAATTAAAAATTATTTAAAAAAAAAACGAAACTTGGTTTGGTTTACCGGGAAAACAAGCCATCCGCCCAGCCATGGGCAGACTTGCCCTGGTGGACCTCGTCGCAAACCTTGATGGTGAGCTACCGAACTTGCCCCAACAGACCTCGCTGGTGAGCTGTTGGACCTGTTAGTGAGTTGGGTTAATTTTTTCTTCCTTCTTATAAATAAGGGGGAATTTTCAGTAAAAAAGGGAACATTAAAAATTTGTTGGTCCGAAACAGCTTATTAAACACAACAAAGGGGGGGGGGTGAATGTAGTGACTAGGTTAATTTTTAATTTTATAAATTTTTTTACCAAGTTCAATATTTAGATGCGTGTTGAGTGAAGCATGCTGAGTTTGGTTCAAAAAGTATAAACTACTTAGCTTTGTTTACTTAGTTTATCTTCAATCGCTGTTGAGTACTTTACTTAGCTCGGATTGACTTTTCAAGCAAAACTTGTACAAAATAGAGAGAATGATGAATGAGTAACGTTAAAGATAAGCGACAAAGGATAAAACTTCAACACTTGAGATTTTATCCTGGTTCAACCCCTAGCCTACCTGTAGTCCCCTTATACCTTTTTGACCTTTAATCCACTAGTTTTTCCTTCATTCATTATATGGAGAAGCCTTTACAACGTGTAGACTCTATTACACAAAGTATCTTTCTTTCTAACTACCACTCAAACATAGTTTAGGTACCCTTCCTAAACCGTCACTCAGATTTTTGAATAGAATTTGTGAATAGAGGATTTCAACTTAAAAGATACTTTGAATCCTTTACAATGTTAAATCTAAAGTGTTTCCCTCTATTACACACTGATTCGAAGATTTGCATTTACTTTGATTGCTTGATTTGGAATTTTTGAATGCTGGGAATAATTGAACAGTGTTTCAGCTCTTTAAGAAATTTGAGGTGATTCACCAAGATTGAACGTCTGCTCCAGTCTTTTATTTATACTTGAAGTTCTTGGATGTAGTCGTTGCAAACTTCTCATCCTGACTTGATTCAATTTCTCTTCTTTTCACAGCTTTTGAATTTGTCCATTTGAAATGATGTTTAGAGATAGAGATTTTGAACGTTGAAGCACGAGATTAATCCATTAATCCAAATGTATCAAAAAATAATTTCCTTCAAAAAATTCTGTTTTGATAAAGAGGAGTGTGAGATGCAACATGGAAGCTTGTAATTTGTTGATTTGCTGACGTTGTAGAGTTGCACGGAGATACTGAGAAGTTGCACATGTCAGAGGATTCCTTTTGTTTTGGACTTTAGTGAGGATTCTCCAACATTCCTGACTGACACCTTTCTGTTGTGAGGACCACTTGAATATCTTCTTTAATTTCAGCACATTTTCTCTTGAAAAGCATCAAAAGAAATATTTCGTCCCTCACAAACAGCGTTAGAAGCATTTGTGTCATATATTTCTCCAAGTGTCAATTAACTTTTATAATTAAAATCTTACTCAGCTTCATTGAGTCTATATTGTACAAACAATGAAATACTCAGCTCCAGTCAGCTTTTGTTACTCTAAGCCATAACTTAATTAAAACTCAGTAAACTGAGTTGTTTTTCCTTAAGCAAACTCAAGTATAACTTATTAAGAGTCTACTTAGTACTTAAATAATTTCTCTATCCTATATAGTTTTTTATTTCCAAAAATGTTTAAGTACTTTGAAGTACTATTAACTTGGGTTCAACAATCTCCCCCATTTTGGAATAGATAACAATAATTAAATAAACAGTTTGTAGATATAAAAATACCTGACAGATGATGTAAGACTACTCTAGGCTGAGTAATCTCCTTAGTCAGTATGGACTCTGTGAGCACGGGATTTTATACCAGCTCGTGCGTTCAATGATGATGGTTTTTCGGGATTTTATCCTCGAATCACACGATTTTTTATTATTCGGAAATCTCCCGAATGTTCCTCATCGCCAATTTATTTTAAGGATTTAAATTATTTTTTAAGACTTTAAAAATTAGATTTTGGTAATAATTAATTTATTATATTTTCAAAAAAAATGAAAAATATATTTAAATTTTAAAAAAATACAAAAATACAAAAAATTGCAAAAATACTGGAATCGGGGACCAGCCTCACTAAAGTTTGGTGAGCATCGGCGGAATTTCTTTCCATTTTGGACTCTCGGGATTTTCACCTATAAATATTCACAGAATATTCAGTATTCAGTCGGAAATTTTTAGTAGAAAAATACAGAACTAAAAACACTCTGATCTTCTACTTTTTTTGAATTAAAAACATTTTTTGATTCGAACATTTTTTCCGAACACCAATAACTCAAGAGATGACAGGGATTACTCCTGAAGGTCAAGCGGATATTTTGAAGTGGATTCGCTCCGTAAGGGTAAGCCTCTGAGTTCCTAAAGCTGCTATTTCGTGCTCATTGTATTTTTCTCTACCTTATTTACATGTGGACCTAGGGATTATTATACTTTATTCTATTGTTGCAATAATTCATCTTCTTCTTTTATTTAATGGAGAAATATATTAGAATACCCTTATGTAGGGAATAAAAAATCTAGTTCCGGATAATAACCCTCACATCTTTGCCATGCGAGCATTTTCACTAATTAAAATGAGCAACCAACATGTAAATAAAAATGAACCTTTTTATTTCTAAAATAAGAACTTTTAATCATTGTTTGTTTTAATTAGGCGACACGGGTCTCGCTGAAATCAAATCAATCATATGTGTAAATGTTATGATATATCCTATGCTAACCTTTATGGATGCAGGTAGATTAGGATTAGATGTACGCCTAGGGTTTTATTTTCCTTCGGGTATCACATTTTAATTATTTTTGGGAAATTTAATTAATAGATTAGGCGAGCGGTTGCATCCCCCGAGGTTTTTTAATCTTTAATCTTTACTTTTCCGCATTTATTTACCGTTTTATGTATGAATTTATCACTTTTAAATATACGTGAATCATGCATTATAACTTGAAAATGACATAAGTACGAATATGCTCAATTACGAAATACAATTCTCTGTAGATGTAATATAACGTGATCCAATAAGAAATAAGCAACTTATCCCGAACCTAAAAATCTGTGTCTTAGTGGGCCGTTCCCCGGACGTCAAGTCTCACAGGACTTTAATTCTTAGAATAGCTAATCTAGGTTGCGACTTCATATTATGAGATGGTGGATTCAAGTTTGACGGATCTAAAAACATTTTCGCTTTCTCAATCTACTTTCCCGAGTCCCCGACCCTATTCATTTTATTTTCAACTTAAAAACCCCGGTGGACCGCGCCTCTCATTTTGCGCACTCTTTGCCCATTGCTTCGTGTTCTCCGCTCACAGGGGCGACTCTGCTGGGGTAATTTTTTTTCTTAAACTTTTTTAAAGGTTTTAGATTTTGGATAAGTGTTAAAAATTATTGATCACACTATTCCTTATTTTTTAGTTATGACATATTCCTAATAACGCATTGCAATAGAGGGGATTGGCCTGTAAGTCTAAAGTACCCTATTACCGCAAAGCTTTCTCTTGTACTAATCTGCCTCCCTGAGAAAAGATAGTACTTGAGCTGGTGGAGCACTTATTGCCATATCGCATATACCTCCCTCGAATCCATTTGGGGAGAGGTTTGGAGCGTATTTTAGTGCAACAAGAACCTTCTACATCAATAGCCCACTTACAAACTTCATGTAAATAAGCCATACGCATTTTCACTAGGGTGTTACCCAACAAACGATCATGCATTATATTTTCATGCAGATGTGCTCCTTAGCATCCTTGTGGTACTAAGATGAACCAAACTTAGGACTAGTAAAAAACACTATGCACGGGAGTTGTATGGTTGGAAGATTGAACATTGCATGCTATGTGCTACATGTTTATTACTTATCACTGTACAAATATCATGCTAACCACTAATCTTAGTGCAAACACTTGAACTCAAACACTCATAATGTTAACATAGCATTTTTTCATCATCATCGGTGTCACATACACTTAAGATTAGATGACACTTGAGATCTTGACACCCTAGGATAATGTGAACCACTCAGAATCATGAAACATCACTTACCCCTTTCCTGCAAGATGTCTACTTGACATCCGACTATCAGCCCATACAAAGCAAACATACCTTTCTTTTACTACGTGATGCCCACATGACATCCGACACTTAGCCCACAAGGGGTAATAACATTTCCACCACATTACCAATGAGATGTCGATTTGATATCCAACTCATAGCCCAAACGGGGTAAATACATACCCAAACCATTTTTTCCACATCACGTGAAGTCCCTGTTGACATCTGAACCTAAACCCACACAGGGGAACTTATTTCAGAAATCCTTACCTTACCAAATCTTCAAGGGTATACGCTTAATACCCGAACCATCGACCCACACGGGGCAAAGATTCATGAATCACCACATACCCTCAAATAATTATGACCTTACGGGCATCTGAAACTCCACCCTAATTGGGCAAAATAATCAAATCATTTAATAGCTATATACGGTATTTAAATTTTATTCCATTCCATTAGGGTATGTCGCACTACTTACCCGAAATAATTTTGACCACCTCATTCTATGAGATATAGTCATCTCAAACTATTGACCTATTACCACATGTTAATTTGGTCACTTCATATACACCATTCATGTTACGATGTCACAAAAACATTGTACAAATCTCAAATCCATTCCTAGGGGTTGGGTTTTAATTTTCACCTATTTTACCTAACGACTAGCCTATTTGTTTCATATAGATTGACAAACATATTATTCACATCATGGCATCCTAACCCCTTGTGAATGTAACCATAACATTAAACATCTCATGCATTTTTTCACATCACGAATCATGTCATGAATCCCAAATGCATGATATGATCTTCTACATGTGTATCGAAGGGGCTTGGAAAAGGCTGCTCACTACCTGGTCACATTTCTCCTAACGTGGCCAATTTGGAGGGGGTTTCGTACACTGAATCAAGTGAGGACTCAGGTTCCAGTTCATATTTAGTTCAACATATGTCTTTCATGGATAATCTACAAGAAGAAGGTGCGGGGGAGGATCACCCCGTCCTTACAGGATAACACTCTCAACAGACACATCAGGAATCGGTGAGCGTTGAGATTGCAGCTACCTTGAACGCCATTGCAAACAGTGAACAGTAGCATCACTTATTCGCCAACACGTTGAGAGAGCTCAGAATGTGGTATTCAGCCTGGAGGTTACCCTTAACAACAACGGTCCAACTAGCTAGCCTGAAAAAGGGGGACCTCCTACCTCGCATGCAGTGCATCCAAATCCTACCACCTTTTATCAATTCGGGGCAGGAAAAAGTCAGCTGAACCAGGCTCAGATTAGGTAACAAGGATATAACTTTGCCAATCCTTCCCAGAATCAATTCTTCCAAGGATAAACTACATAGCTGGTATTTGTGCTAATGCCTTTCTACCAAGGAATGACCCAATAGCCTATTCCTAGTTGGAGTAGATCAATGGCCTCACAATTCTAAGGACCCCAACTGCCCACTTTTGCGGCATTTCCTCAAGGGCAATATAGCTCTTATCATGGCAACAGTTTTTGGCCACTCACGTCAGCTATCTCATAAATCCATACTCGGCGTAACTAACAATTTTGAGCACGAGATTTTTATGCCCGACTCGCAAGTTCGATGATGAAGCTATAATTTTTCCCTTGTTAGCTTTTCACGTGTTTTAGGGTCCCGAAATCGTCTGTAAATCATCTGCCTTGTTTCTTTGGGCCTTTTTTCCCTTTAAAAAGCCCACACTAAGGAAAATCCCACTACCTTTTTTGATATCGTTAACGATATTGTCGATATCGTTAATGATATCACCGATATCGTTAACGATATCCACTTTACAGACAGACAAAAAAGTATATCTTGCATTATTCAACCAAAAATACCCATCCCTCACCCATAATTTGGAATTTTTCCTCCAAAACACCCTGTCAACATGCTGCCAACCCACGATGATCACTAGTGGGTGGAAAAAATAATGGAGAAGAAACAAAATAAGTGGGTGAACCACTTTGACAAGAGGAGGACTTTTTGGATTGAAGGGAGGAGCACATAAGGGCTGAAATTCAGCAAGAAGAAAGGGGTGGCAATAGCTAAGAGAGAGGAATGAACTTAAGGAGTAGAGGGAGCTCATTTTTTCTGGAAGGAAGAAACCAGAAAACCTAAGTAAAACAACACGTTACAAAAGAAAGCATATTTACTAAAATTTCAAAAGGATTGGTTTTAATATCTTCAAATTTCAAAACTTAGAGGAAGTAGGACTACTACCTCTTCACTTTCTCTCTTTTTTACAAATCATAACTTGGAAGTTCTACCTTCCCTCAAAGAGTACACCTCTACTCTTCATTTCCATCAAAATCTAAACTAGATCAGAGAAATATGGAGAGCTTCCCGGAGGACTTTGTGGACCTCAAAGAACGTGGATTCATGACTATGGGGTAAGCCTCTAAGTTCCTAGATTTAGTGCTTATGTCCATATGCTTTTCTTTTTGAAGTTTCATTTTCTTTTTTTGTTATTTCCCGTTTCTATGCACCATTCTATTTTCTACAATTTTCAGTATGATTTCAAATCTATTTGATTGTTTTGATTAAATAAATATATTCTACACATCCTGAGCATTCTTGAATGATAAGGATCATCCAAATCGGTCAAGTATAGCGAAAGTTATGATCATTTGAAGTTTGGATTATCGTTTTTTGTTGTTTTATACTATTTTTGCATGTTTACTGCAGGTCTAGAAATTTGATATCATTAATGATATCATCTGAGGTTGTTAACGATATTCTAATGCCTTTCAACAATATTACAATGCTGTTCAATGATATTGGCTCTAGTAGAATGCAATTTTGCTTTGTTTCGCTCCGTTTTAAACCGTTTAAGCTCGAAATGACCCGCTGAGACCATCTTGAGTTTGGAAATACATCATTGGGGGTAAAAAACCTCTGATTTGTAATTATTTAGGATTTATATATAATTTATTAATATATTAGTATGTTAAAGTCTGGAGTAGCAATGGAAGTGCTTCAGGTCATTCATATTGATATCGCCCTTTACAAGGAAGTCGATAACGATATGAATGACATCGTTACCATTGTTAACCCAAACGATTGATATATTATGAATGCTCAACCTAGATCTATGTTTCTAAATGTTGTTTTAGGTCACCCCCATGAAGGGAATAAAATGTATTCCCGGATAACAGTCCTCACCACATTGCCATGCGGTCATTTTCCCTAATAAAATCGAACAACATACGTGTAAATAAAAATGAACCATTTTTCATTTTAACCACTCTAAACCATCGATGTTTTGATTAAGCCACATGGGCTTCACTAAAATCAAATCAAACATATGTGCCATATCTTGTGCTAACCTTTGTGGATGCAGCTTAGATGTCTGCCTAGGGATTTATCTTCCTTCGGGTCACTAGTGAAAAAATGGCTTATAAGGATGCACCATTTGCGAGGGTTGTACTAGAAACCGTTTGTAAAAGTAAGGATGGAAAGGCGGAGGAGATAATTAATGGTTATTGCAGACAGTTATTACGTAACAACCGTCCGCAATGCTTCTTATAGTATTGCGAACGGTCATTAAGTAATGACCGTCCATAATACAAAGGTTATTGCGGACGGTTGTTACTTAATAACCGTCCGCAATACCTTTTATAGTATTACGGATGGTCATTACTTAATGACCGTCCGTAATACACCACTAGTGGAAGGTTGAAATATGAGAACCGTCACTATTGCTCCTCATATTTTAAAATAAAGCATGAGCAATAGAACCATCCGTATTGCTTCTTCTGATAACTATGAAAACCTAATCTTTAATTTCACCTGTTCTGCTGCTCTCAACGCCTCTAGTGTTCTCCTTTCTCACAGCCGCTCTCAACGCCTCCGCCTCTGCTCTCATCGTAATCTTTAAAACTACCATTGGAGAACAATTTAAACTATTTCTCAATTAATTTCACTATTCCGATTTGCGCATGAGCAGTGAAGAAATTGAGGCTTGGGTAGCATACAAATATTGCAGGTGTTTGGCGAGTATTATGTAAGTAATTCTCTTCTGCTAGGTTTTACTATTCAACTTGTTCCTCTGTTGAACCTTTGGTCTTTTGAATTTGCATCTGTAGGAAGATTATATTGATGAACTTGAAACCCTTGTTCGATTACAAGCGTGTACAACCTCGTGATTTCATAACCATCGACGGTGAGTCACTAAAATATTGTATTCCTGTTTCCTTTTACTTTTAATCGATAGATTAAAATGTATAAACGTATATTATTTTTTTTTTTGTCTTCCTATATACACATGATGGTTTTTGTTGATTTAGGATGATTGAATGGTTTTCAATTTTTTTTTATTTTAAAGACTTAAGCAAGCTGGCATTTTTTTATCTGTTAGATGATGGTTTTGATGTGACGCC
>CATIWQ010121900.1:0-24347 GCA_949673415.1 Euphorbia schlechtendalii | reverse complement strand
AAATGAATGTTGAAGAATGAAAACTTTTATTGATAAGTGCTTTGCAATTACACTCATACAACAAACGCTCAAATATGTAGAGAAATCTAGTAATTGAAACAAGGATTCAATTCACTTAACATTTTCTCGCCAATGCTTATGAACATAGCGAAAACTAAACATTTTTACTCTCTATCTATACACACATTATGCACTAGTTTTCCACCCCTTCATTCGACACCATATGCCATTGGTGCTGCACAAAATTTATCAAGAATTGGAGCCCTATTTATAGAGGTTGAAGAGTTGTGTCTATCCAAATGAAGAGTCACATCCATTGGTGAAAGATTACATCTCTTCAATGTGATTGGTTGAGAGACTTTGATTTAATCCACAATGGATAGGCACCTTTTCATGATTGGTTGACTCTTGATAAGTGTCTTTTCGTTGTTAGTTGATGGCGGTTGATGGCAGTTTATCATGCTTATCTAGTGGTTGGTAGTTAAGAAGAAAATACCAGAAAAACATCCATGTCCCGACCGTGAATCTTTTGTTGGTAGATTTCTGTTCTAAAGTGACCAGGTCATGACCACGAATGATTGTCCTCACGTATCTTTTTGCACCGTTTTCACTCTTTTTTCATAGAATTCCACTTTTGATCATTTTGCTCCTAAGATTTACCTAGTATCTGCATTTGCATCAAAAACAACTACATACCACATGAAATCTTTTATATGAAGTACAAAAATGACTCAAACTATAGTGTTTAATGTATAAATTTATCATGATAATAAGTGTAATTATACAATTATCAATGATCAAATGTGCTTTCTAGCAAAGGTGTATGATCCACTAATACTCGTAACATCATGTGCTTGTGACTTGATCTGGTTTCGCAATAGTAAACAATACAATACACTCCTTCCATAAATGTAAGTACTAACTAGTTTGTCGAGCTCAAATTAAGTGTTAGCTCATATAATAGCTGTAGCTATCCTATATTTAGACTTGTTCACAAAGAAGCCACTAACCGTAATGTACAAAGACTGACTAGAAACATGTTCTATCAATCTTATACACTGATCAAAGGTTTATGAGTGTGTCACTTCAATAAGAGGCCTTAAGGTACTACTCCAATTATGCCACTATATCAAGAGCGATGGATCCCATCTTGACTACTCAACTAAACAACAAGTGATCATCACTATACCCATAATCACCCATATCATCCTGATTAGAAACTATAGTAACTCCCATAAAAGGTAACCAATATCTCAGGTCTGAGGATACTTGTACTTCTATAGTAATAAGGCATGACACCAACACATGAACATAGTTATTTTCTAGTATCTATCTTATAGTAGTCTCCAATGTATTACCCTAATACATTCATGTGTTAACTCAAGGTACCACCTTCTGCTTTTGGGATCGGCTACTTGGATCTATTCCAAGGAGTAATCCTACATATGCTAGTTAATCTACTTCATTGATGTTTAGTCTCAATGAAAGTATGACTGGGGATATTTAGACTACTTAAAGTACTACGTGAGTGTAGTTCTCACACCAATAGCTCCCACTATGTCTGTGCACTTTCATGCTATGAAGTAGTCACGGAATTTGTCTTATCAATGAGCATATATAATAACACATATATATGATACCAACAAGAAATATAATTTAAATAATAATTGATAAACAAGAAAGATACCTTTATTATTGATAATAATAATCTGAAACTTTTTGTACATTAGAACTAATAAGGACATATCGCTTTAATTGCCTCTAGGGCATACATCATGTCTAACTATGGGGATTGGATTGCCACCGAATTTTATAATTGAAGCCTTGGAGGATGAAGCAAGTTCTGCAAATGGTCTGACTCCCCCTAGATCTTCCAAAACTAAGTTTCAATATGGCCAGAATTCTAATTTATCATGGGAATGGATCTCCTACCTTCCATATCATTCACTTTGAGGCCATCTTATAAGTACAAGGTCTCTCTAATTCAACTTTGGCCATACTATTCCCATGCTCTTTAGAGGAAATGGCTTTTGAATAGTATATGAGCTTTACCTGCAAACCATGACTTAGGCCCAATGGAATGGGAATCATATGGGGTGTAAGAAACTTGTTTAAAGGGAAAAGATGACAAAGAAACCTTTCAAAAGAAAAGGGTCAACGTGCCACTAGTACCATTGAAATAATACATTCTGATGTATGTGGTCCAATGAGTGCTAAGACACATGAGGTTTTCATCTACTTCATAACCTTCATCGATGATCAATCGTGATATGGTTATCTATACTTAATTAGGTAAAAGTTTGAGAGTTTTGAGAAATTCAAAGAGTTCAAAACTGAAGTAGAGAAATAGCTTGGGAAAAGTATCAAGACCCTTTGATCTGATCGAGGTGGTGAATACTTAAGCCAAGAGCTTTAAGATAATGTAAGGGATAGTGGTATTTTATCCCAGTGGACACCTCCTTATACACCCCAACATAATGGGGTGTCAAAAAGGAGAAATCAAACCCCACTCCATACGGTTAGATCTGTGATGAGCTAAGAAGAACTCAACAGATCCTTTTAGGGTTATGCACTTGAGAGTGTAGTTTATTTACTAAATAGATTACCCTCTAAATCAATTAATCAAGAACCATTCAAAATGTGGTATGGTAAGAAACTAGCTCTTTCTCACCTAATAGTTTGGGGATGTCCTGTTTCTGTAAAGAGGATAAGTTCTGATAAGTTGGGTGCTAAGTCTGACAGATGTCTATTTGTAGGTTACCCTAAGGAGACTATGGTTTATACCTTTTATGATCCCAAGGAATCAATTCCTCAAGAAGGAGAATATACTTGCAAAAGATAGTGGGAGCAATCTTGAGTCAGGCACTCAAGAAGATCAAACAGACAATTAATTGATTGTTCCTACACTTGTTACACAAGAAATTGTAAGCATGGAACATCCTATTATAACATACACATTTTATAGGTTAGGTCAAGCTCTAATCGCTCCCGAGCGATATAGTTTTCTCATCACTGATGATAAACATCTCTTCCTTATGGAAGATGATGAGCCCAAGACGTATAAGGAGGCAATGGAAGGCTTAGAGTCTAACAAATGGTTAACAGCCCCGAAGTCAAGGATGAACTCCATGTACGAAAATCAAGTTCGAAGCTTCATTAATGCTCTAAGTGGGATTAAGCCCATAGGATGCAAGTGGGTTTTCAAGAAGGAAACTGACATGGACAGTAATGTAATTACCCATAAAGCAAGGTTGGTTGCAAATGGTTATAGTAAAAAAGAATGCATTGACTATGATGAAAAACTTTCGTCGGTGGCCTCGCTAAAGTCTATCAGAATACTCCTTGCCATCATCACTCATTATGATTATGAGATCTTCAAATGGATGTGAAAACAACATTCCTTGATGGAAATTTAGACAGGGATGTGTATATGGCACAACCCGAGGGTTTTACATCGAAGGATGTCTCGGTGGTATGTAAGTTACAAAAGTCCATTTATGAAATTAAGCAAGCATCAAGAAATTGGAATATTAAGTCTGATGAGACAATCCGAGAAATTGGTTTTCTATCAAACATAAATGATCCATGTGTATATAAGAAAGCTAGTGGGAGTGCGATCGTTTTTCTTATATTATATGTCTGTGAGCGAATGACATGGAGCGATAGGCCGAGAGTATGCGATATGAGAGGAGTGGTCCACAGGGGTGTTTAAGTGAAAATGAATATGTACCAGGTCAGAGGCATGGGAAAGGTTGGTAGAGAAAGCAAAATAATTTTAGATTGGTCAAACTAGACTCCTTTGTATCTTAGTGTAGATTGGCCACCTGGATTACCTCTTCCAGCAATTAGAGTCCTATGAGGCTTAACGTCCGGGGGACGGTCCACAAAGATATAGAGATTCAGGTTCGAGATAAGTTGCTTTTTCTTATTGGAGCACATTATATTACATCTATCGAAAATCATATTTCTTAATTGTGCATATTCACACATATGTAAGTTTTTGATTTATAATATATGATTTAAAGCGCATGCGGAAAGCATTAAACCCATACATAAAGTAGTAAATAAATGTAGAAAAATAAATTAATAAATTACAAAACTTGGGGGATGAAACTGCCTGCCTAATCGATTAATTACAATTCAAAAAAAATGATTAAAATTGCAATACCAGAAAGAAATAAATCATAGGCATACATCTAACCTGCATCCACAATGGTTAACACATGATATATCACAAAATTTACAAGTTTGATCGATTTAATTTCGATGAGGCCCGTGTGGCCTAATTAAAGACATTGATGATTTAAAATTCTTATTTTGAATAAAAAAATTCATTTTTATTAACATGCATGTTGCTCATTTTTATTTAGCGAAAATGGCCGCATGGCAAATTGTGAGGCCTTTTATCCGGGAATAATTTTTATTCCCTTCGTGGGGGAACTCTAACATGTATTTTCATAAATAGAAAAGAAGAAGGATAAATATTACAACAATATTTACACAGTAATAATATAAAATAATCCCTAGGTCCACATTAAAAAAAAGAAATTGAGAAAAATCAAGAAGTACGAAATAAGCAGCTCTAGGAACTCAGAGGCTTACCCTTTCAGCGTGAATCCAATTCGACATATCCGTATGATCCCCGGGAGTGTTCCTCGTTTACTTTTTAGTTGTGTTTGTGTGGAAAATAAATGTTTATTTATCCAAAAGATTATCAGACTTGAGTTCTAAATTTTTTTAGACTTGAGAATATATGAGGATTTAAGAAGATATTTCAAAGAAAATATTTTCTGTTGTTTCTTGTGAAAATAGAATATTTCTTTGAAAATTTCGAGCTCTTTTCAATCCAAAAAAGACACGGTATATATTGGGAAAAACTGGGCTCTCTAGAAAATTCCAGCGAGCCTCATCGGAAATTCCATCGAGCCTTGCTGGAATTTCTAGCAGGCTTACTGGAATCCAGCAAGCCTCGCTGGAAATCCCAGTGAGCCTCGATGGGATTTCCAGCTAAGGGCTTGCTGGAAAGTCTAGTGAGCCCTCATGGCTTGCTGGAATCCAGCAAGCTAACATACCAAGCTCGCCCGTTCGACGAGCCTAGTTTAGTCGAGTTTTTTTTCTATTTTTTTTATATATTTTTAAATTTATTTAATAAATTTTACAAAAATTTTTAATTTTCAAAACAATTATAGTCAACACAACTCGGCTACGAGGAATATTCCCATTCGAGGATCTTAAGATAATCAATAATTTTGTGATCGAGGATAAAAATTCCGAAAAGCCATCATCATTGTACGTGCAAGTTAGTACAAAACCTTGTGTTCATAGCTGCCCCTCGTGTAATAATTGCTAGTTGTATAACTAGTATGATCACACAAAATGGAACGGAGGGATTTAGAATATACCTGATTGGTGGGGTTGGTGCCTTTTTTACCCCCGATTGGTGATGATGTGGGCCTTCCTTTCTTGCATCGTGTCCCCACAGGATTGATCATTTCTTTTTTCGGAATCCCATGGTGCTTGGTTCCACTTACGGATGGGTCGACCATTTATTTCTACGGTGTCCCTGTTATAGTCAGCAATCGTTTCCCTCTTCAGCTGCGATTATCGTGTGCCCCTTGGAATGATTGGAGATAAGTGTTAGAAATTTGTTTCAAAGGTGACCTTGAATTTCCTTAGTAGGATATTAACATGTTCCCTATGAAAAATTGGAGGAGTGTGAAAATTGGAGGAGTGTAATGTCAATGTATTTTAATATGAATTTTTTAATTATTTGATTGAGTTTATACGAAGAAAATTTTTTTACCTCTTCAATCAAAAATTAAAATATAATGAATAAATGAGTTTAATGAAAATTCGAGAATGTCCCAAAGACCGCTCCATTATTTTAGAAGGGTTTTGTGATGCAATGTTGACTTTAGACTTGAGTGGGCCATCATCTTTCTTGGTGTTTGCAAATTCCCCAAGTTGAGGTGTTGTTTCTTATTTACTGAGACAGGGTTGCCCCAGTTTGGCATCATCTTTACCTATACATGACATGATGCATATGTTATGTATGCGTGATTTTATTAACAATATTTATCATATGATGTATGTTCATCTGTTGTAGGTGTTCTGGGATTCGTTCATTGAAGATCCTTCTCTTGTGCTGGTGCATGGTTGCCCCTAGGATTTGTCTTGTTAGAGATTCCATGGACAAGTTCCTTAGAGCGATGACCATGGGTTTGTTGAATCAGATTCGAGTTCAGAGCTTAGATCTAGTTTGAAGAGGATCTAGATGGGTCATTGACCACGCATTGTGTTGGCGATGATCTATTAGAAGCTATTTGCCTAAACTGTTGGAGGTATATAATGTCACGTACTATTCCAAGGAGGAGATGATGAATTTGATATTTCTTTGGTTCTAATTTCTTCATATATCGCCCTTGCGGGTTTTCAATCTATCGAACCTTGTCTTAATTATTGCCTGGACTACCCTTTCAGGTTTTCAATCCAACAGAATCATTTTTCTTTATTTTTACTTTTTATATTTTTTATGTTTACTTATGATATTCTACCATTGGCATGCAAGTAATCAAAATAAGCATATGCATAAAGATTCAGCAAAAATGGTAATTCATTGATGAACTTAACAGGGTATAAATGTTTTAAATGATTTGACTCCTGCCATTGATTAGCCCTCTGAGGTTTTCTAACCAATGTGGTTCTTTCAATGTCCTAAGTTTTACCTTAGCCACCCTTTTCGAGTTTTCAACTCTGCAGACTATTCTTTTTCTATTTTGAAAAGAGACCCTAATTTTTGCTCAACTAACAGAGTGTTAATTGACAGGCTAATTACAAATTTAGTTTTGTTCGTACTCTTTTTATTGATTTATTTCATTCACCTATTGTGTGATAGCAATTATGTATGTCTTGGTTGATTAGATAGATCGGTTGTCATCCATGTCCACGACTTCAATTGTTATCTTGTTCAACATTTTTGATTGGTTGGTTAGTGCTCATGCTGCTAAGTTGGATTAAGGTGTATGTGATGATGAGTCTTGATCATCAGCATTTCCTTTTGAGTTCAATTATTCATCAACTATAAATGATGTGTCAGAGATCAAATCTGATGGCTTGATTCCTTTGATGGAGAACGGTTTTCGTTAAATGATCCCTTCATGATGTAATGATCGCCATAAGTGTTGGTGGGCTATGTGATGAAGTTGTTGAAGTGTTCAATGATCTGACCCCTTCTTTGTGTCTTTGACATTGCGCTAGTGGTTTAACCTCAGTTTTCTTGGTTGACGTTTTGGTCTTATTCTGGCTTTTATCATTTTGATCTTTGTTTGACTGATTTAGTAGTCGGTGGATGTTTCATTCTGGTAGATCTTTCCGTCGACCTTACATCTTTATAGGATGAGGCATATGCTATCACGCGTTTTCTAAGTACATTAGTTCATCTCTCAGTTTCTCTCAAGAGTCAAATCATTTGAAATTACAGTAACTTTTTAGAATCCATTTATACCCAAATTAATTTCATGACATGATGTGTCACATGTGCTAAAAACATTATGTATATGCTTATAAGAATGCCTGATGTCATCAATAGAAGATCGAGCAAATAAACAAAGTTCAATTTATTTGAAAATTCAAAGGCCTCGTGGCCGAAGTAGCTAAATGCTAATTTATTACATCATCTATTGGTATTAGTGCCCGTAAGATGTGCCCATGGATTCAAAATGCTCCATAATATCCACCTTCTCAAACACTTCTTGATAGCTCGAAAAGATGTCTGACCCAAACTTATTCTTTTATGATGGCAGTGCACTGTCCAAAAACATGGTTATCATCTTTGGTAGACTTAAGTGAGCCTGAAGCCTGACCTGTGTGGCCATCCAACAAGTATAGTAGGATTTGAAGCTCTCACCCTACTCTTGCCTAATAGCCTCCAGATGTTGCATTGTGGTTTCCATTTGAGAGTTGAAACCATAATGCCCCATTATAGCATCAGCAAGGCTATTCCAATAAGTAACTATATCCAGCGGAAGGTTGTTGTACCATTCACTGACTAGGTGGCCCAAGGTGACAATAAAGAGCTTAGCCATCATCTGTTCACTGACCCTTAATGCTCTCATCACCATTTGATAATGCTTGAGGTGAGCGCGCGGGTCTCTACATCCCACATACTTTTCAAATTGCGGCAATGCAAAGATTGGGGGTAAGTTATCTTCATCCTCGATTATCGGTTGGGCCAAGTATGGATTCATGAGATGGCCACCATAAGTGGCAAAGAATTATTGCAATAATTTAGCCATTCTTGGTTGTTGGAGGGTGGCATTCCCTATTCTTGGATAAGATCTATATTGCCCTTAGGGAAAGGCCACAAAATTAGGCAGTTGCGGTGCTTGCAACCATGAGGCAATTGACGTACTCCAACTGGGAATAGGCTATTGGGTTATCCTTGATAGAAAGTCCCTAGTGTGAATACCGGCTACCCAAGTTCTCCAGGGAAGAATTGATTCTGGTTTAGCTGACTTTGTCCTACCCTAAACTAATAAAAGGTAGTAGGATTTGCGTGCATTACATGCGAGGTAAGAGGTCTCCCTGTTTCACGCTAGCTAGTTAGATTGCATTGTTAAGGGTGAACTCTGGGGTGGACACCACATCTTGAGCTCTCCCGGCATGTTGGTGAATGAGCGATTCTAGTTATTCGTTACTGGCAAATGCGTTCAAGGCAGCTACAATCTCCGTGCTCACTAATGACTGATTTGTCTGCTAAGAGTTATGTCTGGTAAGGACAGGGTGATCCACCCCTGCTCCTTCTTCTTGTGGATTGCCCATGAAAGATGTACATTGAATTGAATCTGAATCAAAACTCGAGTCCTCACTTGAGTCAGTGTACGGAACCCCCTCCAGATTGGCAATGATTGGAGAGATGCGGACCAAGCGGTGAGCAACCCTTTTCCAAGCTAAGATACACAAGCAAAAGATTTGACCATGACATGATTCGTGATGTGGAAAATGCATGAGATGTTTAATGTAATGGCTACATTCACAAGGGATTAGCATACCATGATGTGAGATATATAATGTGTTTGTTAATCCACTTGAAACAAACATGTTAATCTTTAGATTTCATAGAATGAGGAGGTTAAAATTATTTCGAGTAAGCAATGAGATATACCTTGATGAACAAAAACAACTACCGTATTTAGCTATCTAATGAATGATTTGGTTATTTCACCCAATTAGGTGAAGTCTTAGATGCTCATGTGGTCATCGCTATTTGAGGGTAGGTGGTGATGCATGAATCATTACCCTGTGTGGGAAAATGGTTTGGGTATTAGGCGTATACCCTTGAGGATTGGTAATGTAAGGTTTTTGAAATAAGTTCGCCCCATGTGGGCTTAGGTTCGGATGTCAGCAAGGACATCACGTGATGTAGGAAAAATGATTTAGGTAGGTATTTGCCCCGTTTGGGCTACGTAATATGTTTGATTTCCCCGTGTGGACTATAAATCAGAGCGGACATCTCATAGGTGATATGTGGGATATGTTATTACCCTTGTGGGTTGAGTATTGGATGCCAAGTGGACATCACGCAATAAAAGAAAGGTACGTTTGCCCTGTACGGGCTAATAGCTGGATGTCAAGTGGACATCTTGCTGAAAAAGTGGTAAGTGATGTGTCTAAGTGGTTTTATGTTGTCCTAGGGTAACACGATCTCAAGTGTCAATCAATCCTAAGTATGGTAATGAGAAGATGTTATGTTACATCATATTAACATTATGAGTGTGTGTGTGTGTGTTCAAGTGTCTGCACTAGGATTTGTGGTTAGCATGACATTTGTACAATGATAAGTAGAAAACACGTACCACACAACATGTAACATTCAATCTTCCAACCATATAACTCCCTCGCATGGGGTTTTTGGCAAGTTTCTATCCTGAGTTTGGTTCATCTTAGTACCATGAAGGTACTAAGAAGTGCACTTGCAAGAAAATATAATGCATGGTCATTTTTTGGGTAACACCCTAGGAAAATTGCCTATAGTTTATTTACATGAGGTTTGTAAATGGGTTGCAGTCTCAAATGGGTTCTAACAAGGGAGGTACATGAAATGTGGCAATAAGTGCTCCACCCGCTCAAGTACTATCTTTTCTTAAGGAGGTAGATTAGCACAAGAGAAAGCTTTGTGGAAATAGGGGTACCTTCAACTTACGGGCTAATCCCTAATATTACAATGCTTTATTAGGAATGTGTCACAATTAAGAAAATACGGAATAATGTGATCAATAATTTTCAACACTTATCCAAAATCTAAAACTTTTTAAAAAACTAGTTTTTCGAAAAAATCCCCAATAGAGTCACCACTATAAGCGAACGACACGGAGCGATGGGCCAAGAGCACGTGATATGTGAGGCGCGGTCCACAGGGGTGTTTAAGTGAAAATGAAAATGTACCAGGTCGAGGACCCGGGAAAAGTTGGTAAAAAAACCGAAAACATTTTTAGATCGGTCAAACTTGAATCTTCCATCTCTTAGTGTAGAGTCGCACCTGGATTAGCTCTTCTAAAAATTAAAATCCTGTGAGGCTTAACGTCAGGGGGATAACCCACTAAGACATAGAGATTCAGGTTCGAGATAAGTTACTTATTTCTTATTGTATCACATTATATTAAATCTATAGAAAACTGTATTTCTTAATTGCGTATATTCACACTTATGTCATTTTTTGAGTTATAATGTATGATTTAAAGTGCACACGGAAAGCAGTTACACCATACATAAAGTAGTAAATAAATGCAGAAAAATAAATTAATAAATTACAAAACTCAGGGGATGTAACTGCCCAGCTAATTTATTAATTACAATTCGCAAAAAATGAATCAAATTGTAATACCCGAAAGGAAATAAATCCTAGAAAACATTTAACCTGCATCCACAATGGTTAACACATGATATATCACAACATTTACACATTTGATCGATTTAATTTTGTCGAGGCCCGTGTGGCCTAAATAAAGACATTGATGATTGAAATTTCTTATTTTGAATAAAGAGATTCATTTAATTAACATGCATGTTGCTCATTTTTATTTAGTGAAAATGACTGCATGGCAAAGTGTGAGGCCTTTTATCCAGAAATAATTTTTATTCCCTTCGTGGGGGTACTCTAACATGTATTTTCATAAATAGAAAAGGATAAATATTACAACAATATTTACAAAGTAATAAAATAAAATAATCCCTATGTCCACATTCAAAATAAAAGAAATTAAGAAAAATCAAGAAGCACGAAATAAGCGCCTTTGAAAACTCAAAGGCTCACCCTTTCGGGTGAATCCACTTCGACGTATCCGTATGATGCCCGGGAGCATTCCTCGTTCATTTTTCAGTTGTGTTTGTGTGGAAAATAAATGTCTATTTATCCAAAATATTTTATTTAAAATAATTCAGATCCTAAACACATTGGGATTTCGAAACTTTAAGATTTTCAAATCAACTTCCATCTATTTCTTCTTCTAAAATCCTCATATATTCTCGAGTCTAAAATCTCATTTAGGCAGATAGTAGCTAGAAAAGATATAAGCTTAGAATACATCCTAATGGATCAGAATCTAGTGGATGGGCTAACAAAGCCGTTGACTCAGGTTAAGCATGACCAACATGTTAACAAGTATGGCATAAACACATGGGCAATTGGCTCTAGTGCAAGTGGGAGATTGTTAGACATGATGTATGCCCTAGAGGCAATTAGGGAAATATATCTTAATTAGTTATAATGTACAAACAATTTCAGATTATTATTATTATTATTATTATTAATAAAGGCACCTTTGTTATATGCTAGTGTTTGTTTAATTTATGTATCTCGCTGGTATCATATATATGTGGTATTATATATATGCGCATTGATAAGACAAAGTCCATGACTACTTCATAGCGTAAAAGTGCAAGGACATACTGGGAGCTATGTGGTGTGAGTACTGCACATGCGTGTTACTATGAATAGTCTAAATATCCCTAGCCATAGTTTCATTAAGACTGCACATCAATGAAGTAGATAGACTAGCATGTGTAGGCTTACTCCTTGGATTAGATCCATGTAGCCAATCTCAAAAGATAAAGGTGGTACCATGAGTTAACAAATGAATGTATTTGGTTATACATTTGAGACCACTATAAGACTGATCCTCGGAAATAACTATATCGATGTGTTAGTGTTATGGATATTAGATACCCGAATACATTAGGGTGATTGTTATGTACTAATTGCTATACTTTGGGTCATACTTATTCATACCCTTACCATTAGGATGATATGGGTGATTACGAGTATAGAGATGATCACATAGCGGTAAGTTGAGTAGTCAAGATGAGATCCATCGCTCCTGATAGAGTGATATAATGGGAGATGTACATTAAGGCCTCTTGTTGAAGAGACACACTCATAAACCTCTGATAAGTGTATAAGATTGATAGAACGGGTTTGTAGTCAATCTTGATACGTTATAGCAAGTGGTGTTCTTTATGAACAAGTCTAATTCTAGGATAGCTATAAATATTACATGAGTTAACACTTAATCTAAGCTCAATAAACAGGATGGTACTTAACCTGATGGAAGGAGTGTATTGTATTGGTTACTGTTGCAAAATTAGATCAAGTCACAAGCACATAACATTTCGAGTACCAGGGGATAATACGCCTTTGCTAGAAACCCATTTGATCAACTAGAGTTATCAGGTTCCATATCAGTCTAGAACATTGAGCCTAAAGCTTTCTAGATGGAAAGCCAAGATTAGGTTAACCTTTAGGGGCTCCATACTTTGGGATCCTATGAGGTCACACACTTTGGGTCTATACCGGACAAAGTAAAGAACCTATAGACTGGGTCGATGCCGAGAATATTAAGGTTATCGAGTTCATCGGTCGAATTATTAATTGGTTAGACTAGATTAGTAATTAAAAAGATTAAAGGAGAAAATTGGGATATTTACACGAAGTGAAGCAAGGGAATTTATCCTGTTGTGAGTGGGCCCCAATGAACACAGTTTGTTTAAAGTGGGGGTCTGCGTGGTTATCTCGCAAGCAAAAATACTCACGGGCCACTAGTGCATGCTGACATTGGGCCAACGTGCACTAGAGGGCAACAGGCCCACTAGGGTGACCACAAGCCAGGCTTATGAGGCATGGCAATCTCGTAAGGACTTGCCTTGCAAGCTAACGTACAACCCGCCTGACTAGGCTCTATGCATGGATCGGCCTGCGCGGAGCCGGAGCTCTGTGCACCAACCAACCTGTGGGATGGGATTTTTCTCATCCCACATTTGTTTTTTAGGGGAGTTTTGAACTCCCCTCCCCCTATGTATAGTACTCCCATTCTCCTTTCTACATTACTTTAGCTCAGCCTTTCATTTAGAAATTCATAAGTTAGAAAAATCCTTAGCCTTAAAATCCTTGTTTTCTTCATTTAGAAATTCATAAGTTAGAAAAATTAAAAACTGCCTAAAAAAGTCAAAAAAGGGTTGCCTTTGTTGTTCGGGAAAACCGGGATAAGAAGGGGTCTCCTTGGACCTAGTGGCCCTCTAGCCAGTCTTATTCGAATGTCACTGATCTAACTAGACCGACAAAGGTCCTCTTGTTAGACCGTCACCGGTTCAAGTTAGAGGAGAACCGGGTTTAAACTTGAATTTTCATTTTGTACCATTTTTTGGGTGATTTTCCCATTATATCCTCACTTTTTAACTGACCCAAAGGGGTATGAAATGGTTCAAACTTTCAGGAGAGAGGGGAGACACCTAATTTCAGCCAATTTTTTGGATTTGTGTGAGAGAAGAGAGAGAAAAGCAGTAACATGGTGAGAAAGTTTGGGAAAAAGGGGAAATATCCTCATTCTTTTGAACTTGCTTCCATTTTCTTGAATTCTTCTGCATGTGGGCTCTTAATACTTTGAGTAGATCCTTCAAATATCTTGCTAAAAAATTTAAAATCACAAAATAACTCAAACTCTAGCATTTTTTTTTTATTTTTCTTAGTGTTTTCAATAAAAATAAACAAATTAACAAAAAAAAAAAAAGTCTTGGGAGGATTATTTTCTTGGGGTTTCTAACACCAAATTTCTTGGGAACACGTTAAAGGGGTAAGCTTCAGAGTTTATTGGAAACTTATTGGCTTCTTTATTTGTTTATTTTGTGTTGTTCTCCACTTTTCTACTGATAAGTGTAATAGTTTGTTCACAAGATTCGGCTATATATCAATAGTGCCAAAAACTTGTTCATGAAAAATATAGGTATTGTTAGTACCTCTTATCAAATGGAAAAATGATGATAACTGTAAGTATACAGTTGTGATGTAGTTTTAAAAGATATCGATCCCACAGGGAAGGACTAGTTCTAAAGATCGACAAGGAAGATAAAATAAGGAAAATAAAATATAATAAAGTAAAGATTAGGAAAGAAGGATTATAATGAAAAATGAGTAAATATAGGCATGAGAGATTAGAGAACCTAAATATATAGATTTTCCCTACAAAATAAGGATATCAGAGAAATCATGTAAGTTCAACAAAGATGTTACAATTCACTAAACTAATCTAACAACTCGGTTCTAAATACCCATATGTTCAATTATTCACTGCAAAACAACAAATGAAATGACATTTCTAAACCTAGCGCAAACAAATTAAGATAATTATATAAACCTAGACAACATCAATACTATACTTAGTATGGGTCACCATAACATAGCCATATTTAGCAATTTACCATTCCAAAAATGTTGGCTCACTAAACAACGTTATATCATAGATCTAGTGATTATACGCGATATCGTTAACCCCAAAACTACTCTTTAAATTAATTCCAACACATGTAACTTGATTAACATAAAAGACTTCACACAAAATACGCATTATAACACATAGACATATCATAAACTTTAAAATAGAAAGTATAAGTAGAAAGAAAAGCAAAGTTGTAAGGTATGCAAGTGAAAGCTAAAGTTGATCAAACCGTATCCACTCTTTAATGGGAGTCATCAATTCCCGCAATTCCTATGTCTGCTTTGAATTCGGTCTCGGCCCATACACAACCTCCGCTAGGATGCTATTCTTTGCGAAGATCGAACAAACAAATATTGAAGAACAAAAATTTTTATTGATAAGTGATTTGCAAGTACACTTTTACAACAAATCGCTGTAGAATATAGAGAAATCTAGTGATCGAAACAAGGATTCGAATCACTTAAACATTTTCTCGCTAATAATTGTGAACGTAGCGAACTCTCCATCTATACACACATAATATTTCTCTCATGCACTCTAATATGTTCCCTCTCTTATTGTCCACACTGTGATGTACGAAATTTGTGACGTTTGGAACCCTATTTATAGAGTTCGAAGGGTTGCGTCTATCCAAATGAAGGGTTGTGTCCATTGGTGAAAGATTGTATCACTTCACTATGATTGGTTGAGAAGCTTTGATTTAATCCACAATAGATAGGCATCTTTTCATGATTGGTTGACTTCAGATAAGTGTCTTTTCATTGGTAGTTGATGGTCGTTGATGACGGTTGATTATGCTTATCTGGCTGTTGGTAGTTAAGAAGATAAAACCAGAAAACCGTCCAAGTAGCGACCATGAATCATTGATTAACAGAATTCTATTTTGAAGAAGAATAAGTCACGACCACAAATGGTTATCATGATCGTGAAATGCATTTTCTTTAGAATTCTCCTTGCAACTTCATCGATCTTTGACAACTTTGATCCTAAACCAAATCTTTGAGTTCCACGTATCTTTTTCACATTTTTCACTCTTTTTTCATAGAATTCCACTTTAGATCATATTACTCCCAAGATTTGCCTAGTATCAGCATTTGCATCAAAAACAACTACATACCACGTGAAATCTTTTATATGAAGTATAAAAATGACTTAAAATATAGTGTTTAGTGTGTAAAATTAGAATGATAGTAAGTGTAATTATACACTTATCATACCCCCACATTTAACTTTTGCCTTGTCCTCAAGGTAAATTCAACAGAAGTCTATAAATTGGTAAACAAGTTCGTACCTTATTTGGCGAAAGACTATTGCCGTAAGTACCACATTCCACGTTGTAAAAGATTCAAGTAGAACTTCAAAATTTCCCACAAATTAGTAATGTGTAATTTATATAGCTTAGTTACATACCTTTGTTCTTAATGGAGAGTCAACAGAATCGCATCTTCATATAAGCGTTATATGCATACTCGAATATTACCTTCTCTTAAGTATAGTATAAAGTATAGAGGACATAGAAAGCACACTTTGATTAATTTTTCTCAAGGCATTTTTAGGCAACCTAGGATGCTAAAACACTCTCAGTGGTTGCATTTTATGCTCCACACCACTCTCCCCTTTTTTCAGTGGTTGCATTTTATGCTCCATACCACTCACTCAGTTTTTTCTTTGACCATATGTTTTTTAAAGTACTTTGTACTTTGCACCCATTTTCGGTGCTATGCTTTCTTTTCTTTTCTCACTCAATGAATGGTTGCAGTTTCTGCTCCGTACCATTCCTCACCTTTTGCATAACTCATTGGTTATCCTCTTTTTCTTTTGATTTTTTTCACTCTTAATACACTCATCCTTTATTGATCAATTTCAAAGTATTATGGCGATAGTTTCCTAACACTTTAAACACACTTAATACTTATAGGAGTTATTAGAGACTTGCATATAAAACTCATAATAAGAATACCATTAGACGTTACTCCCCTTAAACTTATCGAAAGCACTAAACTAAAACTATATAACTTATACTAATTCATGTTGCATTGAAATATAAATCAAAACTTACTTGGAATGTTGCTCTTGAATGTTACTCACCACTCATCCTTGCCAAATTGATAATTGTTGGGCTAATAATGCTCAAATTCAACACGCACTCATGTTTTGCACTAACATTAAACTTGTAAATACCTAACACTCACAATAACCTTGGACAAATGTTAGTAAAGTATAAGAATAGATATTGTATAAATGTCACAAAAATCAACAAAAATTTTTCAAATTCTTCGATTTTTCTTTTTTATTCATTTTTTTTTGGATTTTATGGGATTCTCACAAATGTCCCCACCACACTAAAGAACACAATGTCCTCATTGTGAGACATTATAAAAATCGAAAACTAAACTAAAGCTAGTCTAAAAATAGAATTGAAAAAGATAAAGTAAAGAAAAGAATAAACCCAGTTTATTGTGAAGGAGAATCTAGGGCCCATGTTGTGATCGTGAAGGCCTGTCATGATCGTGATTTCCTTCAAAAAATGAACAAAAGGTTTTTCTGCAAAACTTCACGAGCGTGAGATGTATGTCGTTGTCATGATCTTCTTTAATTCTTCAAATACTAGACTTTATACCTAGAAAAACATAGAAAAACAAACATATTAAATATAATTACCCGTTCTTTGGTAATTTGATGTTTAGAACGCACTGGCCTTCCCTGATAACGGTGCCAAAAACTTATTCGCCACTTTTCTACTAATAAGTTTAATAGTTTGTTCACAAGATTCAGCTATATATCAATAGTGCCAAAAACTTGTTCACGAAAAATATAGGTGTTGTTAGTATCTCTTATCAAATAGAAAAATGATGATAACTACAAGTATACAGTTACGAGGTAGTTTTAAAATATATTGATCCCACAAGGAAGGACTAGTTCTAAAGATCGACAAGGAAGATAAAATAAAGAAAATAAAATATAATAAAGTAAATATTACGAAGGAACCATTAGAATGAAAAATGAGTAAATATAGGTATGAAAGATTAGAGAACCTAAATATATAGATTTTCCCTACGAAATAAGGATAGCAGAGAAAGCATGTAAGTTCAACATAGATGTTACGATTCACTAAACTTATCTAACATACTCGGTTCTAAATACCTAGATGTTCAATTATTCATCGCAAAGCAACACATGAAATGACTTATCTAAACCTAGCGTAAACGAATTAAAATAATTATATAAACCTGGACAACATCAAAACTATGCTTAATACGGGGTCGCTCTCACATAGTCATATTTAGCAAGTTACCATTCCAAAAATGTTGGCTCACTAAACAACGTTATATCACATATCCAGTGATTATACACGATATCGTTAACCCCAAAACTACTCTTAAAATTAACTCTAATGCATATAACTTGATTAACATAAATGACTTAATGCGAAACACGCATTATGACACATAAACATATCATAAACTTCAAAATAGAAAGTATAAGTAGAAAGTAAAGCAAAGTTGTAAGGTATGCAAGTGAAAGCTAAAGTTGATCAAACCATATCCACTCTTTAATGGGAGTCGTCAATTCCCGCAATTCCTGCGTCTGCTTTGAATTCAGTCTTAGCCTGGACAGAACCTATGCTAGGATACTATTCTGTTCGAATATCGAACAAATGAATATTGAAGAATGAAAACTTTTATTGGTAAGTGATTTGCAAGTACACTTATACAACAATAGCTCGAGAATATAGAGAAATCTACTGATCGAAACAAGGATTCGAATCACTTAAAAATTTTCTCGATAACACTTATGAATGTAGCGAACTCTCCATCTATACAGACACCATATTTCTCTCATGCACTCTAATATTTTCCCTCTCTGGTTGCCCACACTGTGATGCATGAAATTTTTGCATTTTGGAGCCCTATTTATAGAGTTCGAAGGGTTGCGTCTATCCAAACAAAAGGTTGTGTCCATTGGTGAAAGATTGCATCTCTTCATTGTGATTGGTTGAGAAGCTTTGATTTAATCCATAATGGATAGGCACCTTTTAATGATTGGTTGACTTCAAATAAGTGTCATTTTGTTGGTAGTTGATGGCGGTTGATGACGGTTGATCATGCTTATCTAGCGATTGGTAGTTAAGAAGATAAAACCAGAAAACTATCCAAGTCATGATCGCGATATACATGTCGTGATGTTGAATCTTTGATTGGTAGAATTCTGTTCTAAAGAAGAATAAGTCACGATCGTGAATGGTTGTCACGACTGTGAAATGCATTTTCTTCAAAATTCTCCTTGAAACTTCATCGAGCTTTTACATCTTCAATCCTAAGCCAAATCTTTGAGTTCCGCGCATCTTTTAGCAAATTTTTCACTCTTTTTTCATAGAATTCCACTTTTGATCATTTTACTCCCAAGATTTACCTAGTATCTACATTTGCATAAAAAATAACTACATACCACGTGAAATCTTTTATATGAAGTATAAAAATGAGTAAAAATATAGTGTTTAGTGTGTACAATTATAATGATAATAGGTGTAGTTATACACTTATCATGTGTTTTTGTGTGTTTTATTGGTGAAAAATGGCTGAATAACCTAGCGCCCCTCTAGTTGGACCTGCGCACCTCTAGTTTGATTAGAGCCCTTGTAGTTAACAACATGAGTACTGGGTAACTAGAGAGGTGTGAATTTTCTTAGAGAGGCACTACTCCAAATTGATTTGCCACTGTTTAAAAATTCATTTTACACATATCTTATGCATTAGAAATGAAAAATTTCGATATCAAATCTACAATTCTCGAAGCCTTTGTAGTTCAACCGTTACCTCTTTTAGTAGATATGCCAAACTTTGGAACCTAGATTAGTGTTCATCTAGATGGTGGCAGCTAGGCCACAAATGATTCCAGTTACGGGGGTACTAGCCAAAACCCTTTTTCTTTATACTTTTACTTAGATTTTGATTTTTTGCTCCATAGGCGTCCCCAATGGCATGAATCAATATTCCTCGAAACTTACTGCATTTTATTCCATAAAACATCTTCAAATAATTAAAATGAGCGTGACTGAGTCTAAAATAATTGTTTCATAAGAAAAATTTATTAGAAACTCGAATTTCCACTTTTAAAAATCAATTGAGCAATGCTTTTAACAATCACCCTAATCTAACTTATTAAATAATTAATTGAGTCTTGTATGATATTACTAACCGTAATAGTGATGTTCCATATAAATTGTGTTAACAATGAACGGACAACGATCTGGACCTACGTGGTTGCCTCGAGGAGCTAACCTTGTGAGATGGGCGTGGGGGCTTTTTAACTAGAAAGATGAAATTAAAGTTTTGGAAAGACTCGAGGCCTAAACCTCTAGCCTTCATTATAGAGTCGTCACCAAGATTAGGTCTTCCGAGAAATTCAATACCACCAAGATCCATTAAACTTAAACTGCATTGTAGTATAGATATTCAAGTCCGTATGAGTTACCTGCTTCATCAGTATTTGAGTTATGACTACATAAAAGCCACCTTTAAAGTATATTAATTATTTCTAGTCACTTTTTATTTATGTTGAGTAATTTAAAGCATCACAAGTTAGAAAGCAATAAATAAATAAATACGATAAGTAAACACAGAAAAAATAAATAAAGGCATATAAAAGGCTTTTGATCTAGGGGGGAGAAATCAAATAATACAATTTTTTGGAATACAAAAGATCTTAAATAAAATTTTTATCTATAAATGCATTGATTTTTACATAGACAATACCCGAAGGAACAAAATCTTAACATACATCTAGTCTGCATCCACAAAGTGTTATCTCAATTATATAGAACACTATAAGTAGGGTTATAAATACCACACAAGACTCAATTAATAATGCAATAAGATTATGGTGATTGTTAAAATGCTATGAGCTCGATCAATTTTTAAAAATTGAAATTCTAGTTTCCAAGAGATTTTTCTTGTAAAGAAAATTTATTTTAGACCTGATCTTGCTCATTTTATTTATTTAGAGATGTTGCATGGCATAAAGTGGGATCGGTTATCGACTAATAGTAATTCCTATAATTGCGAATGCCTAAAACGAAGAGAAAAATTGAAATCTAGGCAAAAAATGATAAAAAAGGTGGTCTTGCTGAAAAACAAACAGGCGCCCCTGCTATCTATACAAGCTATAGCCTAGTTGCCACCACCTAGAACAGTACCGGTCTAGGTTCCCAGGGGCGCCAGAGCTGGAAATAGGGGCATCAGTTGAATTTAAGAAGCCCCTTTTTTATCATAATTTTTTGTTTCTAATGCCTAAGATAAGTGAAAATTGTACTTTTAAACGAAGGTAAATGTATTTGGAGCTGTGCCTCTTCATGAGAATTGTCGCCTCTCTAGCTTCCCGGTGCCCCTGTAGTTAACTATAGCGATGGTGATCCAACCAAAGGGGCATCGATCTAGTTGGAGAGGCAATGGTCCAACTAGAGGGGCATTGAGTTATAAAGCCATTTTTCACCCCTAAAACATCCAAACACACAATCATGCAATTAAGTTTGCAAAAACTCAAAAGCTTACCCCTCCGACATACTCCCAATGATTTGGAAAACAGAAACACCAAGAAAAGATTTCTCCCAAGCTTGTTTTTGTTGATATATTGATTTTTGTTATAAGATAGGTATTTGAAGGATCTACCCAAAGTATTAAAGCCCCAAACCAAGAAGAGTTCAAGAAAATGAAGAAAAATCTAGTAAAGGATGATTTTCTCTCTTTTTTTCAAACTTACTCACCAAGTATTTGGGTTTTTCTTTCTCTTACTCACACAAACCTAAGAAATGGCTGAAGTAAGGTATCCTCTCTCTTTCCTCAAAGTTTGAACCATTTTATACACCTTCTAGTCACTTAAAAAGTGATGATAAAATGGGAAAATCACAAAAAAAAAGGTAAACAAAAGGAATTAGGGTAAAACCAATGCCCCTCTAATACAAACTAGCATCGGTGTAACCATAGAAACGCCATCGGTCTAGTTAGACCTGATAGAGGGGCACAAGGACTCGGGTGACCCCTCGAGGTCCCGTTTTCCCTAAATAGTAAAGGTAAATGACTTATTTTGACTTTTTATGCATTTTTGAATTTTTTTAACTTATAAAATTGAACTTTAAAATATTTTTTATTTATTTTAAATGAATAAAACTAGGCTTTTAAGGCTAACAACACTTGTTTTATTACTAACAAAGGAAGAGAAGAACTAAACCTATAAAATAAAATTATACAATGATCAAATTAATTATATTAACATGTTAGAATGGTTTGAAAGGCTAGGGGAATGTTTTTCAATGACATCTTATCAACGATTATGGGGTCCCAAAAGCTAGGAGAGCAAGTATTAAACAATAAGTTTTCATCTTCATATCTCGAGAGGGACCAACAATCCCGTGCTCATAGGTTACTCCTCGTGTGGTAACTACTGATATAACTCAGAATGGCTTCTCAAAAAGTGCAAGGGATAGAAATCATACCTAGGTTAGCCATATTTAATCGAATTTGACCTTGAGGCGGGAAAGTCCACCTTTCAGAACCTTGACTAGGTTGACTTGCATGGTTAAAGCCCCTAGTGCTATGTTAGAGGAAATAAATGACTTTTCTTTGTTGATCGTTAGGTGGGAAAGTTCACCGATTGGAGCTCTAACAAGGAAATAACTTAGTTATCTCTGTTGACCTTTGGGTGTGAAAGTGCAGCGCTCGAAACTTGACAAGTAAATAATTTGGTGGTCTCCGTTGAACTTCAAGTGTGAAAGTGCCCCGCTTGGAAATTTTTCAAGGAAATAGTTTGGTTGTCTTCGTTAATCTTTCAATGTGAAAATGCATAGCCCGGAAGTTTAACCAGGAAATAGTTTGGGTTTCTCCATTGATCTTTGGGTGTTAAAGTGCACCACCCAGAACTTTGAAGAGCAAATAGCTTGGTTGTCTTCGTTGAACTTTGAGTGTGAAAGTGCATTGCTTGTAACCTTGATGAGGAGATAATTTTGTTGTCTCTGTTAACTTTTGGGTGTAAAATGCACTGTCCAGAATTTTTGACGCGGAGGTAATTTGGTTGTCTTCGTCGACCTTTTGGTGTGAAAGTGCACCGCCTAGAACTTTGACGAGGAAATAATTAGGATGTTTGGAAACCTGTGTGCAATAGAAATATTTTTGAGTTAGTAGTGCAAATAAGTGTGTTTTTAACTCCTTGAATGACATTTTGGAAACAAAATATTTTGTTTATTCAATCAATATTTAAAAGAGGAGAAAATTGATGAATAAATGGTTGAGTGGAATATGTTCGAACTTGTCCAAAATCTCGCAAAGGCAACTTTTGAAAAGTTTGATTTTTCCCCAAGATACGTTGATTTGAAGAGGAAAATAGTTTCAATGAGATTATGGGTACGGTTGTAGGTGCCCCAAAAGAGGACTAAAATAAATTCAAAAGGAATACAAAATTGCCCCTTAAAAAAGTTTTGGTTAATTTGGATAATTTAATTCACAAAGAATTAATTTAGGAAGAATTAATTCTTTTTAGGGATGAATGAATTTTTGAAGAAATTAATTTTTGGATGAATTTTTGAAGAAATTAATTTTTGGAGGAATTTAATTTTTTATTTGGTGAGGATTGTATTTCTAGAGGAATTAATTTAAAAGAAAATAAATCCAGGTATTTTTTTGGCAAGTGTCGAGAATTAATTTAAATCGAGTGAAAACGCACGGGTTACCAATTAATGGGCGGCGATTGAAGATAATGTAATGAATACCAGCACCGGTGACAAATCTCGGTGTTGGTGAAAAGAATGTCGGTGGTGTTGAGAAATGGCAAATGGACCAAAATTTTGGGGCCAAGTGGGGAGTCCAAAAAATTCCCTCATTTTTTATACCTTCTTTCTTTTCCTTTCTTTCACATTCACTTTTGGGGTTTTTATGAAAATACCGGAAAAAATCAAAATAATTTTAGGTCATGCCATGGTGTAATTTTACAAATCTCACATTTTAAGTTTTGATTTTTCAAAATACGTGATATAAAAAAAAACCACCGATTTCGAGTATAATATTTATTATACCAGGTATAATAATTATTATACCAGGTATAACAACTATTATACCTGGTATAATAAACATTATACCTGGTATAACAGACATTATACCTGGTATAATGACTGGTATAATAGTCATTATATCATGTACAATGTTTATTACTTTATTCGAATATGAAATTTGAAACCAGATCTTAAATATCTCATTATCTTCAATGATTTGAATGTTTCTATAAAATTCTTTGTTATGTTGACTATTATACCTAGCACAATGACTATAAATCTATTCAAATGCGATATCTGAAGCTGATCTTAATACTTTTTTATTTTTCAATTATTTTTTGATAAAATTAGTTTGCATTATACCAGATATAATTGCACGATCTGAAAATTGGATTCTAATGTAAAATATGACACTCGATGTATATAATGACCATACGCTATTCAAATGCGAAACTTGAAACTCTATCTTAATACGTTCTTTATCTCCAATTATGTGTATACGTTTTTATATTACTCATTGTACTGGTTATAAT
Source organism: Euphorbia schlechtendalii (assembly GCA_949673415.1). Taxonomy (NCBI): domain Eukaryota; kingdom Viridiplantae; phylum Streptophyta; class Magnoliopsida; order Malpighiales; family Euphorbiaceae; genus Euphorbia; species Euphorbia schlechtendalii. The sequence continues at coordinate 9 of CATIWQ010121900.1, read as the reverse complement.
GGTTATTAT
>CATIWQ010121889.1:0-10827 GCA_949673415.1 Euphorbia schlechtendalii | reverse complement strand
TTTAAGTCGGGAAATATATTTTAACATGGAAACTCAACAGATACATTACGTATATAATGAGCTGTTCCATATTAGTCAAATAAATAAACTAATAATAAACTAAACTCTATATAAAGCTCAAGGATTTCTGATTAGGGTTTCACATGGTATTCCATTGAGAGACGCATCTTCTCTCTTCATCGCCTCCTCTTTAAATTGTTTATTTAATTTACTCAATAATTCGATCTAGTTCTGGATTTTTATGGTTTTGTTTTCTCAGATTTGGTATTTTTTTGTTAAAGAGATCTGAAAGAAACAATTCAAATCACTAACATATGAAGCGATCGACGAAATCCAACAGGGTAACTTGGGCATCAGGCCTTAATCTTTGTCAGGTATACCTTCCACATGATTTGTTCATCCAAATTCGGTTATTGTTTCCTTTTTCCTAATCATCAATTAGTTTAACTTTTCGAATTTTTTTTAATGATTTTCCGTCGTAATTGAATATTAGTTTCGGATTAGTTTGTTAAAATTGGAAGATGAGATCTTAAATCTCTGCACCCAGTTTCCACCGTTCAATTTACAGATTTCGATGGATTGAATGGCGAGAGTGGTGCTACAGTAATGCTCTAATCTCCTCGGGTATTTGTAAATAATTGGCCGATTTGTGGTTTTGTTTCTGTCATATTTTGGCCATAGAACACCGCGGAAATATTCTCTTTTTAATATTTAATTTTACCCATTCGAATTCGAAAAAATTGGTTCAGAAAAAGCTAATTTGTGGCCATAAATTGCAAAAGCAATAATGTTTTATATCCAAGGATCCGAATAAGCTCATAAAAAACGGAGCCAAATAAGAACTCCTCGCAGAGAACCAAATTGGAAAATAAAAATTCAATTTGAAATTAGCCATATTGAAGTTAATTTGCGTGAAGATATCGAGTAAATTATAATTGATAAATCTGCAATATCACCTAATTTAATTGAACATGGTTATGAATAGACATTTCAATATAAAATAAAAGTTGACAAGAGAATAAAACAGATGCTTTCATTGTGTGGTTAATAAGCAGAGCAATAATGGGTTAAGGATTGGATCTGCACTATTTTTTTATTGCAAACAAATGATATTAGTGAAAAAGAAATTAAAAATCCAACGTGTCTGTGAAAGAAGAATATCATGAAAAAGGAAGATAAAAAAGAATATATAACAATGTAATTCTTGATAGTTATGAAATATGATTTCCAAGTATAATTGCAACAACTTTCGGTTGGTTACGGTCTATCCTTAACCCATGCCTCATTATGAATATCCTGGTTTGAACTTAACGCAGTTGAACCAAACATTTACCAATCCTAGGATTATTGTCATGGTGTACATAAGAATATTGGACAATTCTAGTATTAACAGTTTAAGCAACTGTCTTGTCTTTGCAAGTTAAGATTGAAAAGTCTGGTACTTGGTTTAGGTTTGCTATGTTAAAGAATCCATTCTGGTGTAATGCTGGTTAGCTTTGTTCTTGTTACATTTGTTTTGTCCGACTTCTGGTAAAATGGTGTTTAACTGCTTGCATTTATATGATTATTGAGTTGCTTTTTCTCTGTGTTCGAGTCATATGATGTGATATGAGAGGAGCACTCATGTAGGGAAAAGAAAGTACACGGCTTTTTGTTTAAGTGGAAACTTGATAACTAGGAGTTGCTTGTTTGTTGGCAATTGTTTATTGCCACTAATTGAATATGGTGGTTTTGCTTTTCAAGGGATATGAGTATCACTATCAGTAATGCTATAGGATATAGTTAAGTGGCTCATGAAACTTTTTGATGTGTACCACGATTCCATTATTGATTAATCAAAATGCTGTGTCAACTTTCTGACTAAACTTATCTCATGAACTAAGTAAGTTTCATGATATTTTCATCAGACATGATTTAATTTGGGGCTTCTAATATGCATTTAAATCAAATGGCTGTTGACACATCTGAGTACTAATCAAGCATCCAAATTATTTCTTGTTTCTATTCCATTTTTAAATATATATCATTGTTACATTGTTGCGAAAATAACCTCTTTTAAATGTTGTAATTTATATAGCAAATCTTCTGGTGGTTATACTCGTAACTTGTATTTGGAGAATCTACCAACATACATTTTTCTTTGTGTGTTCTGTAACTGAACGGACCTCTTAACAGAGGCATACATTGCTTTTATGTTATTAGCTTAATATCTGCTGTTAATGCTGCGATGTTCTACAGTTGAGTCACTGTAAAACAATGAAAAGTTAAGTTACCATACCTATGTATTAGAAAGTCATGTAATACTTCCATGTTGTATAGGCTGTAATTTTTCTTTTCAGGTAAGCCTGTGCTTTGTGTGTGCATATGTTTTGGGCTTTGATGTTTACTTGTATTTTGTTGTTGGTTGATGTATTCATTTTCTGATGGGAGCTTTTTCCGGCGTAGGAGTATAGATATCTTGTTCAGATCTGTGTAGTTATCATAATAGACTGTGTATTAAACCAGTTTTTTTTTCATCTTGTTCATTGAGCAGGTGATACTTTTTTCAGCAGAGGATTGTCCCTCAAAAGTCGGCACACGAACTCAAGATCACAAGCAGAATGACCTTCCTCCAGGATTTGAAGGCTGCCATTATTTGAATCCTGAAAAAGATGCATCATCTCGCATTCCTAGGATTGGATGGAAGTGTCCTCCCAGAGTTAGCTTCGTCTCCTTTGAGATTATGTTTGTTTATATGAACAGCTGTATATAGTATACTTGCTATATTGAATATCATTCCATGCATTTGAAAACAGGTTGTTATGGATGCTAAGTGGCACGTTGCCGCTGGCGAAGAAAGCCAAGAGGCAGAGGTTCAAAAATGCAGGGAAATGAGAATGCTCGAAGCAGTTTTTCCCCACCGTTCAGCCATTCCTCCCAGGTGAATTTCCTAATCCTCAGAACTTATTTTGCAAAAAACCCCGATATGCATTATTAACCATGTTATCCTTTTGTAGCCCCTCTGTTTCATTGAATGTAAAAGAAGAATACTATGACGATAGCCTTACTCCACTCATTCCCCAGACTCCTGAAGAAGAAGAAGCACTGGAGCTTCCAACAAGTAGTAATAAACCGAAGCTTGGTGATGCTGGTGCTGATATTATCGCAGTTGCTTCTGCAGCTGTCGATGCACTCAACAAAAGCATGGACTTAAACTCCATTGACTCTGAGTTATTGGTTAACATACTTACTGATCCTAAAATGATTCAGAATCTAATGACGTCAAATTCCTTGACAAGTCCAATTCCTCCAACACCAGCGCAGATTGAACAATCCAGCAGGTTTCAGTATCAAACTTCTATGCCTACACATGAAAATGTGCACCATATCAAGAACAAGGTTCAACCAGCCTTATGTAGGATTTCCCCCCAGCTCGAGACATTCAGCTCAGTTTCCTTGCCAAGGCCAGAAAATCTCGTTAAATTGACACATCAGCCCGATCAGGTAAAATTAGCAAGTAACGGGGCTCATAAGCCTAACATGGGTGCCTGGCCGATATTGCCACCTAGTTCAGCAGGAGTGTTGCCTGTTCAACCTGAACCAGGAATTGCTTTTACACGTAACAATGGGACTATGAAACAAAACTTGATAACGGATATGAACTATATCAAGAATCTCATTGAGGAACATGGTACTCATGAGACGGCATTGCCAAATTCTAAAAGAAATCACACCGGTCATTTTTCTAATCAAATTCGAAATCTGGAATGTGGACAAAATGTTAAAAGACAAGTAGCAAAACCAAAATTTCAGAAGCCTTGCATGTATTTTCAAGGTCCCAGGGGATGCCGAAATGGCTCAAATTGCCAGTACCAGCATGATCTATCCTATCAATTCCGTAATAGAGGTCAATTGCACGTGCCCGTTGCAAAGAGAGTGAAACTTAGTGGTGAAATAACTATAGGCAGGGCGTAATAGATGTAGATACTCAACTGATACTTTTTTTTGAAATTAATGTTTTTATGGAACAATTTCTAAATTTATTTTTAGGTTTTTCTTATTTTTGGGAGCAGAAGAAATCAACAAATGGTTAACATTAACATAGACTTCAAAAATCATTTCATTCAAAACAAAACTGATGATTGAAAATTCTTTTCCTTGTCTAATTATGCAATAAATGAATTTGAGCGTCGTATTTTGTTCCTAAAGTCAGAATGCGAATCATATTCTACCTTTTTTACTTTTTGGCGTACATGTTTTTCATTTCTATCGTCTTTTAATTGCATTTTTAACACAATAGACACTGAATGGAAATTATTATAGATATAAATTTATTTTGTTTTCTCAAACTAACAATTACTTTATCCAATATAAATCAACAACAAAATAGTTACTATTTGCAAAAACACAAAATATATAATTACTCCGAGTACAGAAATATAAAATATCAAATGAAGGACATCATAAATCATATATACTGTTTTTTTGGCACGGGACCTGATTTAGTGGATACAGAAAATTATAATAGAAGGGTTTTGAAGATTCTTCTCTCATAAATAAAATGTTTAAAAAATTACATGTCATCTGTGAGGGAGAAGAATCTTCAAATACCGTAATCCTTTAATAATTTCACCTAAATTAGCAAAGACTTACAAATTTATAATTTCAAATTTCTTTAATTATTTCCATTTTGATGTTTTCTTTTCATTTTTAACACTAGACGTAACGAAATGAGACCGTCTTTAAACATATCTTTAGAGTACCGTAACTTCACAATGTCATTCCAAAATATGAACTATACATTTTAAGCACGAAGAAACTTGCTAAATCCCTCTACAACAAATGCAGTTATAAAATTAACCTAAATAAAGCTTAACCATGAAAGTTGTTTGCGTTCCATTAAATCGATTAACATTTAATTACGAAATCATTCATTTTAAGGTTAGTAGTATCCTATGATTTTTTTACTAACCTATTACCATAAGAAAAAAAAAACACAAGCATGCACATGCTTATTATCCATTTATGTTGGTTGTATACATAACGAACCGCCCTTGTTCATTTTCATTCATAACAATGATCCTTCCTACATACTTAGAAGTTTGAACCTCCAAACTAACAACAAAACTTACCTACTTGATCAGTTTCTAACAAATGTGATCAAACATATAAACGACTCAGATGAATAAAGCTTTCATTAATTGTACCCACTTCCACAAACAACAGTTGGAGTCCCAATCCCCATTATCTCATAATAGCACTCAATTATTAATATAACAAACTCAAATTAACGCCCCTATCGAAATAAGATAACTCAAATAGACACACTTGATATGATCAAAGCCTTAGGCACAAGTCCGCCACATTGGTTTAATCAGATTTCCAATTGGTTAGCTTAAAATCACTACGAGTTCTAATTATGCAAAATATCAACTGAGATAAGGTTAAAAAGCCTTAATCAAAAGGTTCAACAGGCAACGTAATCCCCACAGGAGTTGGGAACAATTTACCATTGTGTCAAAAACATTGCACAAGAAACAAGCATAAATGTAGATTCTCAATATGGCCATTTTACAATAATATCAAAAGCAATATCCTCCATAATTGCAGAATTAAGCAGTCCTCAAAATGATGTGTACTCCGCTGTCAGTATCCACAATTTCACTTATCTCGCCAACCTGAAGACCAAATGTCGCATCTTCAAAAGGTTTCTGCATCTGGCCCCGACCAAATGGACCTGCATAAATGTTTGCAGTAGCTCATTAGCTCAAATAAAAAAAATCGGCAAGTGAATCAAAATCTACACAGCAGGAAGAAACACTCAAAACATAAAGATAGAACAGATCTTGATATATGCACACGCAACTACCCTGAAATTATATGAGGCCTCGGGTTCACCATTTCTAGGGTAGTGAACAAACAACATATACTTATCCCTCATCTTTTTATCTTTATCACTTTTCATTATCCTGAATTACATGCAATATAAAGCAACAGAGTTCTTTATTTCCTGAAAAAAGTAAAGACCCGAGCCTATATTCTATTACCGTACCTTTTTTCTATTGAACCTTATGCCATGGATTCCATCAAACCAAACTACTGACTAATGTTTTGATAAATTTTCTATATTCATACTTCTGCAATAGTTCTCTAAGAATTAACAAGAGTCAATTTTTCGAGTAACTGGCTTTATGCATCTTGATTTCAGACTGGGAAAAATTTGCTAGTATTGTGGATATGGTTCAGGTCTGAACTCTAAAAGCTAATTATAAAGGCATTTGTTGGAATAACTTGATAAACGAAAAGAGGCTGCAATTTTTTCCTCTGTTATAGAAGTCATTTCAACTCCATATTCTTAGGTTAGGTAATACAAAAAGTATGTCCATTCATTTTCCTCAATTTCATTTCTTCTAATTTAGTGTTTCATTTATTTGAGATTCTTATTTTCCAGCTATGTAGCACGGAAATGGAAACGGAAACCGACATGGACACGGAAACGGAAACGGGGAAACGCCATTTCTAAAAAATATAGGTTCGGAAACTGTGGGGAAATGCATAAATAATAAAAATTTAGGGGTATATTCATAAATATGAAAAATATAAAATTTCGTACGTATTATTTCATTCTTATATAAAATACTAAAAAACATGAATTTTAAAATAAATTTATTGATTATAAAGCAAATCTACATGAGTGATGGCTAAAGTTTCATGAAGTCTGAAAGTTGTGTCATATTTACTAAATCGTAATAATGTAAGTATATAAAATGAAATAAAACAGGTTTTTATAATATAATAATATCATTAATAATATAAATAATGAATTGGGGTTTTAAAGTCTTAATAGTTTGAATATATTAGAAAGTTTAGTTTTGTGAATGAATTAAAATTGGTCTTTCGATACGAGGAATTGCTAGGAAACCGTTTCCGGAATTTACGGAAACGAGTTTTCAACTTTCTTTAATTGCAAAAATGGCCCGGAAACGTTTCGTAGGGGTTTCCGTTTCCGAAACGGATGGGAAACGCGGAAATTGCATGTCACGGGAGTTTCCGTGCTTCCTAAAACATCACATTTTTTTCAACTTTGAAATAACAAGTTGCCCGACGAACAAGATGTAAACAAAATTAGCAGATGTTATTTTGTGACTGAACTTCTACATTTCACTATTGTTCCCTTCTGACATACCAAACTGTTCTAAAACATTACTATTATGTTGACAACAAGCTTAAATATATTAGAATTACAGGTTAAAAAAACTTGAAATTTCCATATAAATTGAAGTCTATAAAATTTCTGAGCCGAACAAAAGCCATAACCCAACTTATGGGTTGACCACTGCATATGAGATGAACTAACAAGTTCCTTTCCCGCGCATTCATTAAATTTGCAAGTCAATATATATGGACTAAATGCAAAGTCAACAAGAGAGTCAGTTCGCACTGACACGTGGATTTCAACTTTTTTGCTTGCTCAACCACACATCATTGTAGGAGAACAAACTATTAAATTCAAATCAGAAGAATCACTTGCTACCCTAAAATGATATATTTTCTAAAATGCAATAACACTCCCATTATTGTTGGAGCAAGATATTAACCAAATTGACAACCGTATACATAATTCTCAGAAAACCAACATCTACTAGGCTACTAACTTTAGCTGTATAACCACAAACAAAGTATCGTAAACAAATTTTGATCAATCTAAACTTACTTTATGCACAGGTTGATTGGCAGGAAACAAAAATAGTGCATTTGGAAACCTATATCTTGAAGGAGAACCAATTTATATAGAAAATTTGTAAAATTCCTATATAAAGTGGATCGAATTGAAATCCTTCAGATTTTAGGTTTCCAAATACACCCAAATGCAATCTATTGACATCAATAGTTAACAGCATATAGTTGCAGTTCTAATTGAAACAGTAAAATAAAAGCCCAAATACAGCATATTGGATAATCAGCAAAAGCTTTCAACACAGTAGCTAAATTCAGAGATCTGGACGGCAAAATAGCTCAAGAGAAGTAACTAACCAAGATCGCCGCCGCGTTTGGCGGAGCTGCAATCGGAGAAGCGAGAAGCGATATCCTCAAACTTGGCCTTGCCAGAAAGGATATCATCACGGAAAACTTTGAGCTGAGAGACGGCGGAGTCTCTGGTGGTGTTCTTAATGATTCGACCTTCAGGATCTTTCCAGGAAGCCTTCCTACGAGACCCCTCATGCTTGATGAGTATATGAGAAGCCCTGACCTGATTGGCGGAAGACATTTTGGTCCTTTTCCTGTGCTTTTCTCTCTCTTTTTCTCTATCTCTTTCCCTCAATTTTTCTTTTGATGTTCGATCTGCAGAAGAGATCGAGTCCTTCTTTCTCTTCCGATCGGTATCTATTGTGGCTGCTCTCTCAATTGTGAAGATGTGATTCTTGTTACTACGACTCCACCTCTCACAGTGCTACTCTTTTCTTCCCTTCAACAAAATATGGGATGAGGTTCCGTTGTGTTGTGTTGTGTTGTGTGTATATTATATCATACGTATAAAAGCAGAATATAATAGAGATGGCGGAGGCAGTGATGATTTTCTGGGCTATATGGGCTCGCCGATATGGGCTTGAATTTCTTTTTAGATAACATTAGGTTTGGCTATGCCTATGATTGCTATTAATGGTTGCTTGGCTGTGATTAATTATCAGGGGCAGACTTTTTGAAATTTAATACATGGTTTCATTTATTGGTAAAGTGGGATTTGATGATTCTTTTAAAAAGATTTGTAAAGGGAGATACGCGGTTTTCAGAAAAGTAAATTTTATTATTTAAAAATTATGTATATGTGGCGCCGTTTGCGGTCAACCTCACTGTTTTGAAACGCGTCATACAAGTTAAGACCTTCAAGTGCCTGTTTATATACAAGCTTAGTGGATCCTTTGAGATTCCTAGTACACCTCCTCATCGCGATCGTGCTGATAACGTGTTATAAACATCTTGAATGATATTTTCCGCTTTGGAGCTGTTTACGGCCAATCTCACGATTTTAAAGTGCATCATACAAGTTAAGGCCTTTAGGGTCCTGTTTATATACAAGTTCAGTGGATCCTTTGAGAACGATGCGAGATATTCATTCCAAACAGTATCAGTATCTGAGTAATTTTTGAAGATTTTTATGAATTTTAAAGTTTGTTATCACAATTTAATTAAAAAATATTTGTACTATTAAAAAAATTTCAAAATTAATTACTGATGTGTATTGTACTTTTAATAATCATCCTGCAAAAATTCAAATAAAAATGAACAAGATACCTATTTTTGTGACATAATTTAATATCAAAATCCTCTATTTGCAAAATTTTTAAAATCACATGCCCCTTTTTCAAAAGAAAGGTGAATCAAATTCCGTTTTTGCCAATGAGTGAAATAATAAGTTTGCCATAACTTAAAAGATGCAATTTTTTTGCTTAATACATTAATTACGTATGAATAAATTAATCACTTTAAAATTGCCTGAAAAAGTCAGTTGTCACCATCAATTTATCAAAATTTCCAAAATACACCCCTAAATTTAAAAATGCACCATTTTGGTTACTTAATGTCACGTGTCAGCTTCCGGTTGAAGAGAAAAATAAAAATATGATATCCTTGGAAAGTCAAACCAACCAGAAATTGACACGTGACATTGAGCGGGAAAACTAATACATTTTTTGTAAATTCAAGGGGTACCGCATTTGAAATTTCGGAAGGGAAAATGATTATTTTCAACAAGTTAAGGATTTTTTTTTTAATAAACTTGAGATAGACTGATATGATTACGATACTAAATTACTAATATGCCAAAACTTGATTTATCATTAAAAATGAACATATGTCTCCTTGCTGTGTGTTTCAATAAACATAATGCGAATATGCTTACATGTGTTGTGAACTAATACATTACAGAAAATCAAGCTCATGCTAATTTAATTGAAGATCATCACGTGGAAAAACAGTGATTAACCTTTAGTAATTAGAAACAACAGGCTAAAATATGTGTAGTTGTCTTTAGTGCTTCAACTTCAAATACCAAAATGGTTCATGTGGCAGAGGCTCTTTCATACTCCTTGGTAGCAAAGAATGGTACTGTTTTTCCTGTGTTAGGTGACGTCTGATCAGTCCGGCCTTTGGTCCAAATGGCCTATGTAATTCTGCCACACACAGTGTTCAACGCTTTGGTAATTAAACCGTTCAATGGCTATTTATTTTAATTTTTATGTCATCTGCATAAAATGTTTTACGTTCAAATCAAATGTTTCATTTCATCCTGTAAGGCTAACTAGAGGAATACTACCTCCAATCTTTTTTATTCAACTTTTATGGTACCATTGTAAAATCTTAACTATGTCTTGCAATATCAATACTGATGAAAATTGTTTGAAGTTTTAAAAACATTTTATCGAATTTTTAACAATAGAATCGAAACATTTTCTCTTCTACTATTCGGATAAGCATAGTAATTCTTACAAGACTGAATGGAAAGTTGGAAGCTTTATTGATGTAATACTTAGGCACAACTGCACAACTATGATAGGTTGAAACTGCTAGTATTGATTAGGCAAAGGGAATGAATGGACACGTCAGATTAAGACTTTTATTTTGAGTCGAGACTGTAAGTCCACGTTCCAATTTGCTACACTCCAAAGTCCAAAAGTGAAAATAATTTCCTAATCGCTACACTCCAACGTCCAAGCTAAATGGTTATCTTTTAATATAATCAGTGGATGCAGCTGCCATTGCTTACTTTTTCTAAATCATATTTGCCCCCGGCGGCTAGAAAGTCGGCCGAGTCCACTTTAACGCCCCCTGTAAATCTTTCTAGTCTCT
>CATIWQ010121868.1:0-13609 GCA_949673415.1 Euphorbia schlechtendalii | reverse complement strand
CTTTATTGATCACTTTCAAAGTATTATGGCTATAGTTTCCCAACACTTTAAACACACTCAATACTTATAGGACGTATTCGAGAATAGCATATAAAACTCATAGTAAGAACACTACTAGATATTACTCCACTACTAACTTATTGGTAGCTTTAAACTAAAGCTATATAATTTATACTAATTCATGTTGCATTGAAACTCATGTTGCATTAAAACATATATCGAAACTTACTTGGAATATTGCTTTGAATGTTACTCACAACTCATCCTTGCCAAATGCTAAATGTTGTGCTATGAAGTGCTCACACTCTCAACGTGCGCTTAAACTCGAAACAAAAATTTTGTTCGAAATAATCGCTAACATCAAACTTGTAATACCTAACATTCACAATAATCTTGGAACATACTTTACTATAGTATAGGCATAAATAATGTATAAATAACACAAAATCAAGAAAATTTTCATTTTCTTCAATTTTTAATTTATTTAATATTTTTGGATTTTTGGGATTTTTTTACAATTGCCCCCCCCCCCCACACTAAAGAACACAATTTCCTCAGTGTGGAAGACTTAACTAAAAATGAAAATCTAAAAACTAAAAACAAATAACTAGTCTAAAAATTTGAAAAAAGAAAAGTTATAGAAAAGAGTAAATCATTTTTTATTGAGAAGGAGAATCTGGAGGATTAGGAGTAAATTGACAATTTTGTTTTCTAAAGAAGGATAGTAATTTTCGAAGCTTTGATTTATTAATCTTCTTTAGAATCTTCATGTCCTTTTTCATTACTCCAAGTTTCACTTGGAAATTGTCCAATTTTTGTTGCATACTTGCCTTCCAATCTTCTGGAGCTTCATCTTCTTCTTCTTCATCTTCTTCTTCAATCATCGTAGCCTTGCCAGGATGATGTCTAGCAGTTGGATCAGATGGGTCAATTGAAGAATCTTCATGAGTCGAGATTAATTTCTTTGTTCGGTTGGAGTAGGAGTAGAAAGAATAGACACCATCGTTCTCTTGAAGAAGTCCGGTATTCTTTAAGTAGTTCCCATCCATATAATGAATATACTCACCCGGTTGTTGAACATATGGGAGTTCATTTTGCGCACCCAAGATAATTGCGGTGATAATTTCGGCCTCCCCAATCTTGTTCCTCATGGTCATTAAATTCTTCTTCATCATATCCCAAATTATATCCATGAACTCCGCTTTTTGCTTATTCATTGCACAAGAAAGAATGAACAAATCTCTCTTTTGGACTTTGGTGTTCTCTACTCGACAAAATACCAAAGTGGTAAGGTATTTGTGGAGTAGAGGAATACACTCATCCTTAATCATTTTATTTGGAGAATTTTTGGGTCGAAGGTTCTCTTACCCATTAAATCTGCCCAAACTTGATTTGCTTGAAAAGAATCATCATCTCTCTTGTGAATCATCATCCTTAATAATTTTATTTGGATGAATTTTCAATTTCGAACCTGATCCAAGTACTCATCATCTCTTTTGTGAAGGTATAGTGTCTACCTTGGTTGTGAAATTGAATCGCCCTCTTCTTCTTATCCTCAAAATGGAATGTCATTAGACATTCCAAAATTTAATCACGGTTTTATGGAAATCACATCCGCACAAATGTGCTTAAACCAAGATCAGCAAGATACATCCCCATTTGCTCATGGAGTCCTAATGTCTCCAAGAAAAATAAATCAAGAAAAATCATACCGTTGATCTCCAACTTCTTTAGAACTTGGAATCTTTTCCCTTCTTCATGTGAATGAATGGGAAAAGGATTGATAGTTCGGGAATTCTCTTCTATTGGAGGCTACCTTAACATGAGGCATGGTTTTGTTTGAAGTAAAGGTTTGAAAAAAGGTTATTTGAATGTTGAAGAATATGGATGAATGAATTAGAACTTTTGTAAGCTTTGTAGAAGGTTGTGGTGGTTATGGATTCAATCTAGACCTTTATATAGAGTTCTAATAGGTCATTAATTAGTCAAAATAGTCAATATAGCCATTTTCCCTTCAAATTAGCCATTAATGGCAGTTTCAGCCATCTATCAAGCATTTAATCACAATTTGTAACAGTTATATTCTTCCCGTGTCACGATCGCGAAGGCATGTCGCGATCATGAGTTTCTTCAAAACAGGAACATAAGGTTTTATTGCATAATGTCACAGTCACGATCTATAGTCACAGTTGTGAACTTCTTCAATCCTTCTATTTCTTTAATTTTTAGACTTAGCACCTAGAAAAACTTATAAAAACAAAAATGTTAAATATAAAAAATAAATATTTACTATTTTCATACCCAGAATGATTTATGGTGAAGATAATATTTGAACATCAACGTCTTGTTATTCAAATTTATTTTCAAGATAAGGTATGCATCATTGGCCATTGGCTCGAAATATTTCTCCATTTTCGGCTTTCAATTCCCATGCTCCATTGTCAAATACCTGAATAATTTAATAAGGTCCTTTCCAATGAGATTTGAGTTTTCCAAGGAACAAGCGAATTCTGAAATTATATAATAGAATTCTATCTCCAATCTTAAACTTCTTTTCCCATAGTTTTGCATCATGCCATCATTTTGTCTTCTCTTTATAGGTCTTTGCATTTCATATAATGACAAACGTAGTTATTCTAATGCATTTGAATCCAACTTTCTTCTTTTACCGGCTTTGTGTAAATCCATATTCAAATTCTTCAAAGCCCATAAAGCCTTATGCTCTAATTCTACTAGTAAATGATAAGCCTTTCCGTAAACCAATTTATAGGGTGTCGTACCAATAAGTGTCTTAAAAGCTTTTTAGTAAACCCATAATGCATCATTTAACTTAATAGACCAATCCTTTCAAGAATTCGAGACACTTACTCGATTAGAAATTTCTACTTGACCACTAGTTTGAGGATGATATGGGGTAGCAACCTTATGATATTCTCCATACTTATGCATCAAGCTTTCAAAAGTCTTATTGATGAAATGTGAACCTTTATCGCTAATTATGGTCCTAGGTTCTCCAAATCTACTAAATAATTTCTTAAGAAACTTAGTAATTACTCTAGCATCATTCTTACCATATGCGCTAGCTTCAACCCATTTTGAAACATAATCAACTACAACCAGAATGTAATTATTACCTTTAGAGGTAGGAAATGGTGCCATGAAATCTATACCCCAAACATAAAAAAGCTCCACTTCTAAGATGATTTTCAATGGCATCTCATCTCTTCGACTTATCTTTCATGTACTCTGACAATTATCACAATTCTGAATAAAATCTCTAGCATCCTTGAACAATGTTGGCCAATAAAACCCACTATCTAGAACTTTTGCAGTTGTTTGTCCTCCATATATGCTATCATGGCAATGACTTAAAATTGAAGAAAAGTTAGTATCATATATACATCTGTGAATAATACCATCAACACATACCTTAAACAAATAAGGGTCTTCCCACATGAATGATGTAATATCCTTAAGAAATTTCTTCTTACCATTAGAATCTAAATCAGAGGGTAAAGTATGCATAACCAAATAATTTGCAAAGTCGGTATATCATGGAATAACAGTATGTTTAACAGACATACGATTTTTATTTGGAAAAAGTTTATTAATATCACCAGTTTCACCTATAGGCCCCTTATCATCTTCCAAACGAGATAACTGATCAGCTATGGTATTCTCACTTCCCTTTTTGGACCTTATTTCTAAGTTAAATTCTTGTAAAAGAAGGATCCACCTAATTAATCTAGGTTTGGCATCTTTCTTAGCAAACAAATATCTCAAAGCAGCATGATCTGTAAAAACTATTACTTTAGATCTAATCAAATGTGATCTAAACTTATCACATGCATATAAGACTACTAACATCTCTTTTTCAGTGGTGGTGTAATTGAATTGTGCAGAAGACAAAGTGTGACTCGCATAATAAATTGAATGCAAATTCTTTTCATACCTTTGACCTAATACACAACCAATAGCAACATCACTAGCATCACACATCAATTAAAATGGTAGAGACCAATTTGGTTTCACAATTATGGGTGCCGAAACTAATGCTCATTTTAAAGTGTTGAAGGCTTTTAAATAGTTATCAGAGAAATCGAACTTCACATCTTTAACTAATAATTTAGCTAAAGGTTTAGCCATAACTAAAAAATCCTTAATAAACCTTCTGTAAAATCTAGCATGGCCTAGAAATGATCTTATTCCATTAACATTTATGGGAGGAGGTAATTTCTCAATGATCTCAGTTTTTGCTATATCTACATGAATTTCCTTCTCATCTATCTTATGACTTAAAACTATACTTTTATTAACCATAAAATGACATTTCTCCCAATTCAGTACCACATTAGTTTCCTCACATCTAGTAAGTACTTCATCCAAATTTTCTAGACATTACTCAAAAGAATCTCCATATACAGAGAAATCATCCATGAAAACTTCCATAATATCCTCCACATATTTACTAAAAATAGCCGAAACACACCTTTAAAAAGTAGTTGGAGGATTGCACAACCCAAAAGGCATTCTTCAATAAGCAAATGTACCAAATGGACATGTAAAAGTGGTTTTGTCTTGGTCAACTGGCTGAATATGAATTTGAAAATACCCAAAGAATCCATCAAGAAAATAATAAAATGCATGACCTGATATCCTTTCTAACATTTGATCTATAAATGGTAAAGGGAAATGGTCTTTCCTAGTGACTGCATTTAATTTTCTATAATCTTTACAAACTCTCCATCCATTTGTTATCCTAGTAGGAACTAAGTTACCCTTTTCATTTTTAACTATAGTGATACCTCCCTTTTTCGGAACACATTGAACAGGACTGACCAATTCACTATCTGAAATCGGATAGATAATTCCTACATCTAGCAACTTAATAATCTCCTTTTTCACAACTTCCTTCATGTGAGGATTTAATCTTCTTTGCCTTTCTATCTTAGGTTTACGATCATTTTCCAAATTAATAGAATGCATCACTATATTTAGGCTAATTCCTCTAATATTGGAAATTTTCCAACCAATACTCCTTATTCTACCCTTTATTGTCTCCAATAATGCTTCTTGTAAATCTGATAACTTGCTAGAAATAATAATGGGTAAGGTATTGTTGCTTCCTAAAAATGCATACTTCAAATGACTAGGTAATTGCTTCAATTCTACTAAGAGTGGTTTATCTATAGAAGGAGGTAAACGATCATCTTCTCTAACTAATTTTTCAATTTCAGAAAAATATTCTAAATTTTCAAGGGATTCAGATGTTGACTCTTCATGAGATGTAACATGACAAATTTAATCTATGCATGTATTAATTAAGTTTTCAATCATGTAATCACCATAAAACTTATTCTAATGTATGTTAGTAAACATTTTAAACACAAAAAAATACAATAACCAACAGATATATAAATAAAATAAAAGCAAAATAAAAATGTACCGTAGTCTCTCAATATTGATTTCTAGAACGTACATGCCTTCCTCGACAACGGCACCAAAAACTTGATCGCGAGATATTGGCTATACTCGTTCTGATAGGCTTATATTTGGTAACAGTGCTAAAAACCTTATCCCCCTTTTCTAATAATAAGATAAAAGTTCTAAATATGAACAGGTGTTATCAATACCGCTTATCAAATAGAAAAATGTTGACCACTACAAGTATACAGTTACGATGTAGTTTTAAAAGATATCAATCCCACAGGGAAGGAATTCGGTTCTAAAGACCAACTAGAGTTACGGAACAAAAGAAATAAGATAATTTGTAGGGTTGGATGGTAGATTGATTAATAGACAGATGCATGAACAAATTAGAAAAGATGTAAACTATATAGATATTCCCTAAGAACAAGTATAGTAAAGAAAATCATGCAAAATCATCAAGAAGATTTCATACACTAGATAACTTTAACAAAAACAGTTCTAGACGCCCAAACATTCAATAATTCACCGCAGAGCAACATATGAGATAACTTTTCTAAATCTAGGGTAAATGAATTATGACACTTATAAGAACCTGGATAGCAATATTACTATGCTTAGTACGGGTCACTCTCACATAGCCATATTTAGCAAGTTACCATTCCAAAAATGTTAGCTCACTAACCAGCGTTATAATCACAGATCCAGTGATTATGCACAATCTTGTTAACCCTGAAATCACTCTTAAAGTTAACTCGAAAGCATATAACTTCATTAATATAAATGACGGAAGATGAAATACTCGTTATGACATATAGACATATCATAAACTTCGAAATAGAAAGTACAAGTAGAAAACAAAGTAAAGCTGTAAGGTATGCAAGTGAAAGCTAAAGTTGATCAAACCATATCCACTCTTTAATGGGAGTTGTCAATTCTCTCAATTCCTACATCTACTTTGAATTTTATCTCGACTTGTACAGAACCTCCGCTAGGATGCTATTCATTGTGAATATCGAACAAATGAATGTTGAAGAACTAAAACTTTTATTGATAAGTACTTTGCAATTACTCTCATACAATAATCACTCAAATTTATGGAGAAATCTAGTGATCGAAATAAGAATCGAATCATTTATAAATTTTTCTCACTAACACTTTGAACTAGCGAAATCTATACAATTTTCACTCTCTAATGTGTATCATATGCTGTCTATACTTTCACTCTACCATATGCCATGAAATTGGTATGATTTGGGACTCTATTTATAGAGTGCGAATGGTTACGTCTACCCAAATGAAGAGTCATATCCATTGGTGTAGGGTTGCATCACTTCAATATAATTGGATGCAAGGTTTCATCCTCATCTACAATGGAAAGGCACCTTTTCCTGATTAGATCTCTTCCAAAAGATGTATTTTCATTTGATAGTTGATAGCGGTTGATCGTTCTTATTCGATGATTGGTAGTTGAGAAGAGTTGACCAATAACCATCATGAGTCGCGAGTGCAATATATGTGTCATGATCGTGACTATTGGTTGGAAACTTTCTGCTTGTGAAGAGTGACAAGTCGGGACTGTGAATGGGTATCACTATTGTGAAATGTGTTTTTCTTCATGTTTCTTCTTTGCAACTTTGCCGATCTTGAGCCATTTCCTTATATTCCACACATCTTTTTGCACCTTTTTCACTCTTTGTACATAGAATTCCATATTTGATCATTTTACTCCCAAGATTCACCTAGTTTCTACATTTGCATAAAAAACAAATACATACCATGTGAAATATTTTATATGAAGTATAAAATGACTATAAACCATATCATTTTATGATTGAAAATATCATGATAATAAGTGTAATTATACACTTATCAATATGTTTGCTCGCTATTCCTTTGAAGGAACATACTCCAACTTGACATCTCCCCTTAACACATGATCTCTTATGAAGTAATGACTAACCTTGATATGCTTCATCCTGCCATGCTGAACTAGATTCTTGGATAGGTTAATTGTGCTCTTGTTATCACACATAACTTTGAGACACTTAGACTTTATATCATAATCTTCCAGTTTATGCTTGATCCCTAGTAGTTGTGCTACATAACTTCCTGCCGCCATGTACTCACCTTCAGTTATAGTTAGTTTAACAGCAGATTGCTTCTTGCTATACCATGAGACTAAGAATTCTACAAGGAAATGACATCCTCCTGTGGTGCTTTTCTTGTCAAGCTTGTCTCTACCATAATCAACATCTGTGAATCCTCTTGGAGTGAATTTTGAGCTGTTAGGATACCACAGACCTGCTTCAATGGAGCCTTTCAAATACCTGAGAATCCTCTTCACAGTTGCTAGATGTGATTCTATGAGTGTCAGCTTGATAACGAGCATAATAGCACATAACATACTGTATGTCGGGCCTACTAGATTTAAGATAAAGACGAGAGCCTATGATTCCTCCGTAGAATTTTCTCTTTATAGGTTTTCCAGCTTCATCTTTACTTAAGATTGTATCAGTGGCCATGGGAGTGGACATTAGCTTCGAATGCTCTATGTAAAACTTCTTTGGCATACTTTGCTTGACCTATGAGGATTCCATCTTCAGTCTGCTTGATTTGAGGACTAAGGAAAAAGTTGTGGTCTCCCATCATTGACATTTCGAACTTGCTTTTCTTTTACTTGATGAACTCCTTGCACAACTTCTCATCAATTGCTCCAAATATGATATCATCCATGTAAATTTGGATAAGCAACTAATCTTCTTTCCTTCGCTTGATAAATAGAGTTGTATCTACTTTTCCATTTTCATATCCTTTGCTGATTAGAAAATTGGTGAGTCTCTCATACCAAGCTCTTTGAGCTTGCTTCAATCCATAGAGAGCTTTCTTCAGCTTGAAGACATGCTTAGGATTCTTTAAATCTTCAAAACCTAAAGGCTGGCAAACATAAACTTCTTCTTGAATGAATTCATTTAGGAATGCGCTTTTAACATCCATCTGAAATAATTTGAAGTTCATATGGGATGCGAAAGCACACATGATTCGAATAGCTTCAAGCCTAGCTATAGTAGCATACGTCTCATCATAATCAATTCCTTCTTGCTGATTATAGCCTTGAGCAACAAGCCTAGCCTTGTTCCTAAAAACAAAGTCATCATCATCAATCTTGTTCTTGAAAACCCATTTGGTGCTGATAATTAATTTTCCTTTAGGCTTAGGAACTAGATTCCAAACATCATTGCGCTTGAATTGATACAACTCCTCTTACATTGTGATCATCCAGTAATCATTTCCTTTTGCATCTTCGAACTTCTTGGGTTCAATCGATGAGATGAAAGCTAGATGACTCATCATCCTGCTGAGGTGACCTTGCGTCATAACTAGGTTATGAGCATCATAAACTATGATGTAGAGTGGATGGTTGCGATGAGTTCTATTCTCCCTTGGTAGACTCAGATTAGCAGTTGGAGGATCTACAATATGTTGTTGAGGTGGAGTTTGATCTTCTCTATCCTTGAAGTTGATAGATACATCATCATCTTCTTTAACTTCCTCAACTTCAGGTTCTCGTTCCAGGTTGGGCCGCACAGAGAGTGGCATGCTGAGCCGATGTACTTTTGGAGTTACTCCTTCATCTTCATCAGATGGACGTCTATCTACATTGTTTGTTTCATCAAAATCCACATGCATAGACTCCTCTAATAGGCCGGTTTGCTTGATATATATTCTATATGCCTTGCTGTTACTTAAGTATCCTAGAAAGATAACTTCATCAAACTTAGGATCAAACTTACCTAGTTTTTCCTTGGTGTTAAGAATAAACACCTACAGCCAAATGATATGAGATGACCAATCATAGGCTTGCTCCCTTGCCAAAGCTCATACGGTGTTTTCTCTAGAATTGGGTGAATTAAAACCCCATTCAAGATATAACAAGCTTTGTTAACAGCTTCTCCCCAAACATACTTTGGTAGATTGTTATCACTCAACATGGATCAAGCCATTTCAACTATGGTTCTATTCTTCCTTTCTACAACCCCATTTTGTTAAGGAGTATAAGGAGAAGAGAAGTTGTGGTCAATACCATGTGCTGAATGGAATTCTTCAAAATGAAAGTTCTCGAATTCACATCCATGATCACTTCGGATACTACTAATTTTAGTTCCTAGTTCATTGATTATCTAATTATTGAGCTTGATAAAAGATTTTATCTTTCGTCTTTCCTACTCAGCAAGATTACCCAAGTGAATCTCATGAAGTAATCCATAACAATCAATGAGAATCTCTTACCAACCAAGCTCATGGGATGAACTAGGCCAATAGGATCTAGGTGGAGGAGCTCCAATGGTTACTTAGTGACTAAATGATTAATTGAAATAAATGATTTCTTAACCTACTTACCTAATTGGCAAGCTAAGCAAAGTTTATCCTTTTCGAAGCTGATATTGGGTAAACCCATAACTAAATGCTTTTTGGCTAGCTTGGACAAAATGTTCATATTTACATGACCCAACCTTCTATGCCAAAGTCACGAATTATCCTCTTTGTATACAAGAAACACATTAGTGGAGCCATGGGATAAATTAATCATATGCACATAATTGATTTTAGGAGCAAAGAGAATAGTTGAGTCAATCTTATAGTTAATAACTAAGCAACCTGTTTCGAATGTAACCTTTCTTCCTTTATCACATAGTTGGGCTACACTAAGCAAGTTGAACTTGAGTCCTTTGACTTGAGAAACCTCTTCGATTGAAGGAGGGACACCAATAGTGCCACAACCTACATTCTTGCCTTTTAGTTATCTCCAAAGCTAACACTTCCATTTCTTTTGCACTCTAATGAGATGAACTGACTTTCATCTCCTGTCATATGCCTTGAGCATCCGCTATCCAAATACCACTATCTAGAGTCATCAGCGGATATAAGGCTCACCTGCAAAGCAATTACATTTCCTAAGTATCCATGCTCTTGAGCGAGGTCCTCCCTTATTATCAATGCTTAAGTTACTCTAGTCATGTACTCATCATATTAACCATTTGCTTAAGTTACTCTAGTCATGTACTCATCATATTAACCATTTTTATCCCTACAGAGAACTGTAGCATGTCTAGCTTTTCCATAAAACCCATACACCATTTTTGCTTTGGGATGGCTCGCCCTTTTCTTTTTAGAAGAATTCTTGCTCTTAGAATTTTGAGTTTGGCTATTCGAAGTTTCACTATTGGTTGGAGGAAGAACTCGTTCCTTCTTCAAAGTTATTATCTTAGCAGTCAACTCATCTAATCACTTAGTGAGCTTTAGAGTTAGTAGCGGTTTGACTTCTATTTGAAGTAGATGTTGAGCCTTCACCTCTATCATTTTCAATGGCCATCAAGAAAAGGTTGCCGGAATCAATTGCTTCTTCATTGGACAATCAAGATTCTTCTAAATTGCTTTAGGAGGTAGTAAGTGCCTCATTCTTCTTAGCAAACCTCTTCTTGTATATATCCTTCTTGGTCTTTGGATAGCTCGACTTGATATGGCCTTTTTCTCCACAATCAAAGCATTTGATATCTTTGCTATGTTCCTTATTGAGTCCTTCCTAAACTCCTTGCTGGTGCTGAGTTGACTTGATTTTAGTGGGAAACTTCTTGTTGAACTTCTCGTCCTTCTTCATGAAGCTTTTAAAACACCTAGTCAGAAGGGCTATTTGCTCATCAAAATCATAGTTGGTGGATTCATCAGAGGAATCAACCTTCAGGATAATCGCTTTGCCCTCTGTTTCTTTGCCTTTACTCCTCTTAGAGTCATCGGTGTATTTCCTCAGGCTCATCTCCAAAGTCAGCAAGGTGCTTATCATCTCATCATAGCTATAGGTCTTAAGATCATGAGCCTCCTCTATTGCACTCTTTTTGGCATCTCACTCTAAGGTAAGAGTGCGGATAATCTTCTTCACTAGCTCCTCTTTAGTGAATTCCTTGCCAAGCATCTTTAATTCATTAACAATGTTAATGAATCGAGTATTAATGGCCTGAATACCCTCACTAGCACCCATCTGAAATATCTCATATTCTGTCAAAATGAGGTTAATCTTGGACTCCTTGACCTTGCTAGTCTTCTCGTAGGTAATCTCCAACTTCTTCCAGATTTCCTATGCTATCTCGCAGCCCGAGAGCCTGTTAAATTCAGTTTGATCTAGCGCATAATGTAAGTAATTGATCGTTGTGGCATTCTCTTTAAGAAGCCTTAAGTCATCATCATTATAATCCCTTTGGATCGAATGGAAAACATTGCCCATTCCATAGTAGGAATTCATAGGCCAACCTCGATAGCAAGCCATGCTTACATCCTGAAGTATGTAATTTTTCCAAAACGTGTAATGAATACTGTCGAACAATGGTGGCCTAGTTACAGACATTCCCTCCTTCAAGAGCACTGTCTGTCATTAACCGAACTTGAAACTATTGTAAGCTATTTATGGATCTTTAACTCAAAGATAATTAGTCTATAAGTTGAACACTTCCAGTGATACCACTAGTTGGTCCTAAACGGATGGCTTAATTAAATAGTAGAGGGGGGTAAATGCAGTTCTTGGTTACTTTATTGATTTTATAAAAATACTTACCAAGTTCTATTTTTAGATGCGTGCTGAGTATAGTATGCTGAGCTGGGTCTAAAAATTATAAATTGCTTAGCTTTTCTGGCATAATTCATCTTTAATCGCTGCTAAGTACTTTACTTAGCATAGATTGGTTTTTCAAGCAAAATGACAAACAGAGATAGAATGATGAATGAGATGAAAAGATAAAGGTAAATGAAAAAGGTTAGAACTTCAACACCTGAGATTTTATCCTGGTTCTGTGCCTAGCCTACCTCTAATTCCTGGATTCCTTTCTGAACTTTAATCCACTAGTGATTTTGTTCCTTCCTTAGGTGGAGAAGCCTTTACAACAGTTAGACACAATCACAAAATGTACCTTTCTTTCGAATTACCACTCAATCGACAATTTGGGTACCCTTCCCAAACCATTACTTCAATTTCTGAAAAATTTACGAACTAAGGAATTCAACTTATAGAAAATTGAATCCTTTACAATGTTAAATATTAAGTGTTATTCTCTTTCTATTACAAACAGATTTGACAGTGAATGTTTGCTGATTGCTTGATTTGGAATTTCTTGAAGCTGGGAGTAATTTAACAAAGTTCAGCTCTTAGAAGAAATTCGAGGTGATTCACAAAGTTTGAACGTCTGCTCCAGTCTTCTATTTATAGTTGAAGGTCTTGGAATTATCCATTGCAAACTTCTTGTCCTGACTTTTCTTTAATATCTCTTCTCTTCAAATCTTTCAAATTTTCCCCTTGGAGACAAATTCCAGGATGTTTAGAGATAAAGATTTCCAACATTGAAGCATGAGATTAATCCATTGTAAAAAAATTGATTGTCTTCAAGCAATCTGTTCTAATAAAGAGGCGCATGAGTTGCAATGTGGAGCTCTGCTATTCGTTGACTTGCTAACATTGCAGAGTTGCGTGGAGACACTAAGAAGTGGTACATGTTAGAGGATTCCTTTTATCTTGGACTTTAGTGAGGAATCTCCAACATTCCGTACTGACACCTTTTGTTTGTGAGGACCACTAGCATATCTTCTCTAATTTCAGCGCTTTTTCTCCTGAAAAGTATCAAAAGTATATTTCATTTCTTATAGAAACTGTTAGTAGCACAAGTCAAATATTTCTCTAAGTGTCAAAGATACACAGCTTTTATATAAAAAAGCTAACTCAACTTATAAACTATGTAATACTCAACTCAACTCAGCTTTTCTTACACTAAGCCATAACTTAATTAATTACTCAGTAAACTGAGTTATTTTCCCTTAAACAAACTCAAGTTAACTTCATTAATTAAGAGTATATCTAGTACTCAACTAATTTCACTATGCTAGTCAGTTTGTTATTTCCAAAACATTTAAGTACTATGGAGTACTATTAACTTGGGTTCAACAATAGTTTCATTGAGACTGGACATCAATGAAGTGGATAGACACTACAAAAAAAATAGCTTTTGAGGACAACTAAATTTGTCACCAAAAGTATGAAAAATTGTCCTCTATACCTTTGGGGACCATTTTTTCGTCCTCAATGATCGTTACAAATACCCCCGTCCCCGAATCTATAGGTGACAAGAATTGAGATATGGTC
>CATIWQ010121860.1:0-13349 GCA_949673415.1 Euphorbia schlechtendalii | reverse complement strand
CATAATTTTCACAATCAAAATACTACTTGAATAAGCCTTATAATACCTTAAATATGCTTAATCTATCATGATCTATACTAATAGAACCTTAATTTCACTTACCCCCAATTCGGTTTACTATTCACCAAGAACTTGAAATCTGAAATTTTCTTCTTCTAGCCTTGATTCACTGAAATTGATGATGATATATGGCTTGAGGATCGATTTCTAACAAGAATTCGAAATTGAAACGAAGAAATCAGAAGTTTTAAGGATTATGAAATTGTAAAGAAATGGTGAAAAGGAAGATGAGGAATGAAAGAAATGGGGGAGTGATACGTATGAGGAAGATGAGATGGTGGTGTATTTATTTTAAAAAAAATATATAATGTCAAATTACCATTTTGCCCTTAGTTCAATTATATTATATACTTATCACAATTTCTCAGTTAAACAGTCATATAACTTCGTAATTTAATTTCGTAAAAGAATAACATGCACATATAATTATAAGCTCCCATGATAGCTTATATATTCTTTCTTGCATGTATTATTATTACAGAAATTTTCAGTCCCAAGATACATAGTTACGGTCAAAGTTTGATCGGCGGTCAAACTTAGCTCCGTTTGATTATTACCGAACTTTAACATTTTCTCATCATTCCTTTAATATAGTAACAATAAGCCGATGTGAAAATTTAAAAATTTTGGGGTGTTACAAAGATAATGTATGTAAATGAGAGAGTGCAGAATTAGATGTCTTTCTTAAGGATTTGTGCCCTCTGTATAAGTAATGGATGATGATTTTTGCCTTGGGCTGCTATGTGTCCATTGCTTTTAGTGCTAATACTTATGGGTCTTTCTTAGGCCTTGTTTGGTTGATGGTTTTTTCATGTATGGTTCTAATTTAAATTCACTTGTTTGTTTGTATGGTTATTTTCATGGTATGGTTCTTTCCTGGTTTTTTCATGGTTCCAAGAACCATGAAAATAGAACCACGGATTTGGTGGTTCTCCTTTAAATCAAACTAAATTTTAAAAAAACCATACCATACCGTACCGTACTATTTATCCAAACACGAAATTTGAAAAGAACCATATTGTACTATACCATACCATACCGTACTGTACATTAATGAACCATGAAAAACTATCATCCAAACAAGACCTTAAACTATGTGGGCAAGTATAGGGCTGTTATAGGATATTAAATTTATGATCTCACATATCTATCTGGGATGCACTCAATTAGTTTCTTAGATAATATTTCTTTCATGATGATTTTTTTTGTATTGATTCCATAATATCGCAACTCTATTTTAGAAGGTATACTGATTGAAATGTCTTACTTAACTATTAAAGTGTGGAAGGTAATTTCCAAATTTCTACTTATGCTTAAACACACTTGAATCAATATTAAAATTACTGAAAAAAGATACAAGTGCAAAACAATTGATAATGAAATAAATTAAAAATTAATTATTTTGTTGATTACGGTATAATTTATTTGGAACTCTACTTTTTTTTTTTACTTATTTGATTCACTGGAATTTTACCTTGATTTCATATATATTGGACCCAAATCACACACCTTGCTAAGGTGGGAGTTCTATTTTTTTATAAAGAGTGGAAATGATTTTTCAAAATTCTTAATATTGACTTTTTTTATTCGAGGTGAAAAAATACATAATTATCTATTTTAATCAAAACACCAAAATTGATTTATTTCACTATACTTATTGAATGATGAAAAAAAGTAACTATTACTTTGTGAGTATAAAATCATAAAACTTGTATTTTAATATTTAAATTACTTTCTTTAAATGATGACTCAATATAACTACGGAAATTAATTCAACAGAATTAAGCTCAACACACATCCGTTCACTAAAATAATTTTTGATGCATCCTTTAGCTAGGTCATCGTTGCTTACATTAAGTAATTATAACGGGAGCATAATATTTAAAATACATTACTTACCATTCATGACATATGTTTTCAATTTTCAATCAGTGTAACAAATATTTTGTTTTGAGAATTCAGTGTTTAAAATAATCATTCTCGATATATAATTACTATATCTAATTAAAAAAATATTATTATTCACTAGATTAAACAATTTGGCATTATCTTAAGTAATTTTTAAATTTCAACTTTGTAAACGTAAAAAATTTCACCCAAAGACTCACCGGTGAAACAAAATTACTTCAAGGGTTCAACGCATGTCATATATATTATCAATAAAAATAAAGGAAAAAGAAAATAGAGAACCGCACAACGGACGAATATGCGCAGGCACTCTGTGTCCATCTTACAAGTCACAAACAACCCAGCACACTTTTAGATGTATGAATCAACGGCCACAAATTCGAATATCTATGCCCATCATCATCCGACGGTGATAACAATAGCTCTCCGTACTCACCGATTTTATTTTATTTTTTAATTTCCAAGAACAATATTAGGGTTCTCGCTTTC
The DNA here is from genome assembly GCA_949673415.1 of Euphorbia schlechtendalii. Classification (NCBI taxonomy): domain Eukaryota; kingdom Viridiplantae; phylum Streptophyta; class Magnoliopsida; order Malpighiales; family Euphorbiaceae; genus Euphorbia; species Euphorbia schlechtendalii. The sequence goes on along the minus strand of CATIWQ010121860.1, from coordinate 10,892 downwards.
ACTTCACTCTTCCTCATTCTCCTTGTCCCTCGATTTTGTTCTCTCTCTTACTTTCTTCTTCATTTTCTCCGGAAAATCATGGGGAAAGGTCCTGGTCTCTACTCCGATATTGGGAAGAAAGCTAGAGGTACAGTTATAATTTACTGTTACTATGTTGTTTCGTTGAGCTTAGAAATTTATCGTTTTGCCTTTGATTTGTTATATGTTAATGATGATTTCAACTGAAATTGTGTTGCTGGAATTTTCTTAGATCTTCTCTACAAGGATTATCAAGGCGACCACAAATTCACCGTCACTACCTACACTTCCACTGGAGTCGTGAGTTTTTTTTTCTTTTTCCATTTATTCGCTGCTTAATTCACAGGATAATTAAGAATATTGAAGCAAACTCTTCAATTAGGTCTGATGTTATTTTTGTAAATGGATAATTGTCGTCTTTGAGTTTTCATAAAACTGCACAAGAATTTGATTTTGCATACCAGCATTTATAGGTTTTTTTTATAGTAATAACTTAAGAGACAGAAATAATGGCTATACAGACTTCTAAACTGCAATCGGATGCACATTGATCGATTTGAAATTTATTCCATCTGTTTTTAAGCCCCAAAACTTGATAGTTGCAACAGAAAAGAATCAGTAAATCTTGGGTTCTATCTACAAATACTTTTTTCCCTGGGTAGGTCGTTTGTGAGTATCTTGTAACAGACTTTTTGTTTAATTTTTTATGCCTTGCAAGGCAATACATTATAATATTTAACTCACAAGGACAGCATTTTGTTTGAATGGCTTGCTGTTTGCTTTTCATTCTTTTATATTTTCATGATGCTTCTTGAATTGAAACTGTTACGAATACATGATCGTATTTCAGGTGATTAAGTTTTTATTTTTATAATGTTTCTCATATGTTCATTTTGCGAGTTAGGTTCTTTCCTATTATATTACTTTTTTGTTGTTCTTTACTTGTGTGTATGTCATCTCAAAGGATTACTGGGTTAAGTCTTGGGCATGTCATCATAGTTCCATGTCTATCATGCATCAATACGTTACTGGAAATTGTGTGAGGCATTGATTGTGCATATGTTTTATCTACCATTTCTTATACATGCATAGTGTGTTGGGAATTCCAATTCATAATTTTGATTTTGAAGAATCGGTGTGATTGTTTTATTCGTTTCTTTCCTTGCAAAACTTGGCTTGTGTCACAGTTCTTTATCACTGAAATGCTTATATGCATATGCTTATATGCATTTTTCATAATCACTACAGGGCTGCTGTCAGTCATTTTCTAATATTTGTTAATTATCGTTTCAGGCAATCACTTCAAGTGGAATTAAGAAAGGTGAGTTTTTTTTGGCGGATGTAAGCAGTCAGTTTAAGAACAAGAACATCACAACTGATGTAAAAGTAGACACAAGTTCCAATGTAAGTTTTAAGAAGTACATTGATCAGAATCCTCTTTTTTTATATTTTATATATATATATATATATATATATATATATTAAATTACATTTTCATTTACTTTCATAGTTTCACTTATGACTTGGCTTCATAAAATCTGGAGTATTGGACCCTTTGGTCTTCTTATTTTTTCACACAGCAATTCACTGTTGAATGATGACACACGTGCTCCATTGTTTTGATACTGTTAGCACTTGGCAGGGAACTCTGATGAGATTTTTTTTCTCGAAATAAAAATTGGTGATTTGTATGGCACAAGTTTAATATACTTGGTGAATATTGTAATTGCCTCCAATGTCATCGCATGCCGTACTGTCTCTCCAGTAAACTTGTTGCCCACTTATGTCTATGACTCTATGCTTTAACAGTGTATGCTGCAGATACGTTAAATCACTTTGGGAAAGAGTTGTGGAATTGGAAGATGACGGTTGTGTTATCTTGATAGAGGCTGCATTAGTAGAACTCTTATCTGCATTTTAGACAATTGTGTTATTTTCTTAATTTTTATATTGCAACTATATGGAATCATCATACGACTTTGGTGTTCAGCTGATATACTATGTTCTTTGTAGCTTTTCACAACCATCACAGTTGATGAGCCAGCTCCTGGGTTGAAGACAATTTTTAGCTTTAAAGTCCCTGATCAGCGATCTGGCAAGGTAGGAATCCTTTGATCCCATCTTAGTTAATTGAATACCACTTTGACATGCCCCGTAAACCTGCTGGTCTTGTTCAGTTATGACTAGTTTCTGATTGACGGATTTTTTTAATTTTTTCGACATTTGGTTATGTATTTGTTCCTCTTTTCCAATTTGTTGTGATTGAAGATGGAGAGGTGATACTGTTGTTACATTCCGAACTTGCTTGAGCTGTTGTGTCCATTGCTCACTTGTGATGATGTGAACAGGTGGAAATCCAGTACCAACATGAGTATGCTGGGATAAGCACCGGAATTGGGCTGACAGCAAATCCCGTCGTTAACTTCTCTGGTGTGGTAGGAAAAAATTCTTTTGCTCTGGGGACAGATCTTTCATTTGATACTGCCAGTGGGAACTTCACCAAATTGAATGCTGGTTTTAGTTATAACACTGGTGATCTTATAGCTTCTGTGACACTGTAAGTTGTTCAGCATTTTAATATTTTGCCCAAATATAAAGAATTGTATTTGTGTTTTCCCAATTTTCTCACTGGTCTGTTGAAATGTAGGAATGACAAAGGGGATACCCTGAATGCTTCATACTACCATACAGTGAGTCCATTAACCAATACAGCTGTTGGTGGGGAGCTGACACACAGCTTTTCAAGCAATGAGAACACATTGACTATTGGTACACAGCATGCACTTGATCCCTTGACCAGTGTTAAGGCTCGGGTGAACAGCTTTGGGAAGGCAAGTGCTCTGATTCAGCATGAGTGGCGCCCTAAGTCACTTTTCACCATATCTGGAGAGGTGGACACTAGAGCAATTGAGAAGAGCGCTAAGATTGGATTGGCCCTGGCTCTCAAGCCCTAAGACAGAACTCCACTTTCGGGGCCTGACCAGAAGCTTTTCCTAGCAATGAAGAGGAATAATGAGGAAAAATCAAACGATCCCTTTTTTATTTTTGAAAATATGGAGTATCCAAATCTTCTCTGTTGTTAAATTGGGTCTTGCGGATATGGTAATGGCGGAAATAATTTTAGTCAGAGTTCAGGAACCCTATTCGATTTGTTGAATTTGGATTTAGCTGTGACCTTGATTATGGGGTATACATGGTTTTGAGTAAAGTTACCTTGCATGGATTATTGTTTTCAATGGCTTGTTACGATTAGATTAGTGTGGATAATGAGAGTTGCAGCTTTTCTAAGATTACAGCAGAAACGTGAGGTGCTGATACACTGAAACATGCTTTCCCAGCACCTGGACGGGAAATAAAATTTGTTTTTTGCATTTGGCCATGAATTTGTTGTCTTGTTGATTTTTGAGCTTGCAATTCACAGGTGCATTCTCATAAAATTACATAAAAGCAAATATTACAGTGAGGCCAAGTGCATGAGAACATTGGGATGTGTTTAGTCGATCCTCACAACATCCATTATATTCTGAAAATCCCAGTTAAATAATGCTCCATCTGTTCAAAAGGTTGTTTCATATGGCAAATTATCAAGCGGTTAAGCAACTGGCTGTTTTAATCATATTGATGTGATTCAAATATAGCAAGAGTCTCTAACCTTCAATTTTGTTTCACATGCATTGTTTGTTTGTTCCTAGTTACCAAATTCCAAACTGCATTTTGTACTTGATATGGTTAAGGCAGGGACAAATTATGCGAATTGGACTACTAATCAATAAGAGAGAGCAGCTAATGTAACTGGGAATTGGAGAGAGCAGCTAATGTAACAGGGAATTGAACAAGTTCAACCATTTTTCCTATTTTCCATTCCCCAAACCCCATTTTGCAGGATCTGCAATGATTTTGCTCCGATAATGTTCCTCATTTTTCATTCCCTTCAGATTCCAATAAAGTAATAATATTTTATTATTATTATATTAATTTCTTTACATCAAATCTATTCTCAATAATCAAAAAAATATTAATCACATTAAATTAAATCAAAACTAAAAAGAATATTAATATAATAATCATTCCCCAAATTAAGATTCCTCATATATAGAGAATCCCATTTTGAGGATATACTATATGGAGAATCGTTGGACTTGACCATTCCCCATTTTGGAGATTTCGTGACTGGCTGCAACGTCCAATACACCAAATTATAAGTACAAACATTAATAGAACTACTACTTCTTCATAAAGAAGTACCTTGTCAAGAATTCTCCAATACAACTAATAAAGCCCAAAACATATTTAATATACATATAATGCTTTTCAAACATATTTAATAGACATATAATGCTTTCCAAATGTTGAAACTTCTTTCCAACTGTAGTGGTCCTACTAAGCATACGCATAAAAAGAAACAATGTGTTATCAAAAACTATGCGTACAATACCCAAGAAAAGCCAGATCCAAGAGTTTGCTAGACAACCATATTCATATGAACATATTCTTCCAAATCTACTGGAATATTCAAACCCAATTATTGAAGGATATTGCACCACTAATGAGATGAACTGGCCTGAAGAAGACCATCCCTGATCTGAGTGGCAACGTCCCTAACTGCACCAGGTCCATGAGGAATAAAAACAGAGCTCGATTTCGAGGATGCACCGATCTCCTTCATTGTGTCAAAATACTGAGTAACCAGAACCATGTCCATCACATCTTTGGAGCTGGTTCCCGGAACATTCTCGGAAAATGCTAAAACACTGTCTCTCAGCCCATCCACAATGGCCTGACGTTGCCTGGCTATACCAAGCCCCGCGAGATACTTCGACTCTGCATCTCCCTCAGCTCGCTTTATCTGTAGAATTTTCTCTGCCTCAGCCTTCTCATTGGCAGCCACCCTCATTCTAGCAGCTGTAGTAACATAAAAAAAATATTTTGCATCGGATAATTGAACAAATTCGGAGGCAAAATTCTGAATTTTCAATAAGATAATATGACAGACCTGCATTAATCTCATTCATTGCCCTCTTAACATGTTCATCTGGTTCGATGTCTACAATCAGAGTCTGGACTATCTCATATCCATAATGAGACATGGCCTGTATTCACGCGATTAATGAAAAATTATAGTGGTAGAATACATGATGATAAATCTGACAACTTAAAAGCATACTGAACAGTACCTTTTCAAGTTCCTGTTCGACAGCTTTTGCTATGTCATTCTTCTGTTCAAAGGTTGAATCCAAGTCCAACTTGGGAACACTTGCCCTAATTACTAAGAGAACCAACACGTAACATGAGTCTCACAATGCTAACGTTTTACCCACCAAATGTTAGCATCCTAAATCGATATTATTCAACAGCTGAAATTCGAGGAAAACTTTCTTTCATAATCATAACTGTAAATCTGTAATTATAATTTTAAGTGGCAATCCAAAAGACAAAATTACAAAAAATTTTATGCCAAAACTAGATTACAATATATCTGACACCATAAAAAAGAAACCCATATTAGAGAACTTTAAGCAATGTCAATCTTGTTCAATGTCCAATACGCCGACTCCCATTGAAATATAGGTATAAAAAATTCTCACATGGTTAAAAAGTCATATTTGTATCAGCAATCTTCCAAATTCCAAAAGCACATCACACAAGCTCGGACATATAATAGAACATTTTATTTCTCATTTTCTTTCGGTTTATAAAATTATAGACAATATAAAAAAAGCACGATTGAAGGCCTGTGAAGGAGAGAGATATACGTCATTATAATAGTATGAATAGCATTAGAGTATCTATGAAGGAAACAATTCGCAATTGTGAAATGAAAATTCATATTCAATTTCAACACCTCAAGCTAAATCAAACATTTAAAGTTGCATACCATCAAAGACATAAGCTTGGATCTGTGCTCTAGTATTGCTGAGCTTATAAAAAGCATCAGCAGCTGATCCTGCCAGCGCCCGATATTGAACAGAAGCAACCACAGTAACAAAAACGTTATCCTGTGAGCAAAGATAAAGATAAACTAGCACTTCAAAGTTCAAGCCTTATACAGTTTAGCTCAGACAACCCCACACACTAAGAGGTTTGAACTCGCAGCATTTCATTATTCAGAAAAAGATATTATACTTAGAAATGTATGCAACTATGCATAATTGCAGTATATATCTGCATGACATAGCCTTTTAAAGAAACCCACAAGATACAACCTTGATCATTTAACTCGCGGTGATTATGCAAGTAACATACCTTAGTTTTAGTTTCACATCGAACATCCAGCTGCTGCACACGCAAGGAGAGGTAACCAGCTATCTGGCTTCCTAAACACCAAGGCAAACAGTGACAACCAGGCTCAAGTACATCATCAAACTTCCCAAAAGTTTCCTTGATGGCTACAGTTGACTGGTCCACTTGAACGCATCCTAGAGCTTGTCCCATTTTCTATTCATAGTACATGAGATAAGTAACAAATTTTCAAGAATTCTGAAGAGTAAAGCAACACATTATTCAAAAAAGAGAGGACAAAAAAAAAATTTTTAAAATAATATTTGTACTAAAGAGCAAAGAATAAAGATACACAAGAACATACAAAAATATTAAGTCTTTTTGGAGGAATCAGAAGATCTAAATGGCAGAAGAAAGTCCTAAGACGAAATATTTTTATTTTTCAGAATTTGAATGACTTTCTTAACTGGCCACTACTCTGACAAATCCAAATTCAATTATAAGTCCTGATTGTTCTGAAAACCTAAATAATAAGCTACTCCATAATCAAAACAGGAAGATAACACTTGTGCTAAACTACTAAACCAATCAGGGACCAAATAAAATGTTTGCAAGGCTATACTTCAGTTAAAAATAAACCCCCAAACCATTGACACGATCATTAAATAAAACAGAGAAAGTCGAAGTTATCTTATTGTAACTGTGATGAGAACATACAGCAGATCGACAAATAAGCAATTCAACATGACCCGTGACAATTAACTTATTGTTTGAAGTATAGTCCACCAGTAACATCATGTGAAAGCTTTCAACACATTAGGTATACTCCATATTACCCACCACGTTGGCAAATAACAACAAAAAGCTCATAAAGAATCATCAAACTAGCTACCATAAACAAAAATGCAAAGGTATCCAAAACCTTTAACTGCAACTTTAACTAGCAGCAACAAAACAATCGACTACCCAAAAGTCCAGCAAGAACCTCTGTAGGCCCGTATATTAGCTAAGCAATATTCAGACACTGTTTAAATCGCCAAAATACCCATTAACAACTTAGCACTTCCCAATAAAAGCTTAAAGAATCAAAATACCTTTCTCAAAAGCCGAAAACTAGAAAGAAACTAGAATGAAAATTTTTAACAAAAAAAAAAAATTATGCATCATATATGGAGGAGGAATTAAAATGTGAAAAGAAGAAAGTTAAGTCAATGGCAAAGGTAGTGACGCGTATACTCCCACAGGAAGAAGCCATTATCCCCACAAAAATTTGCAAATAATACCAAAACAAACAACGATAATTCAACGCTGATTTAGTCAAGGATATACGTCAAAAACAAATATCTACGTTTATGTCAACACATCCAATAATCGACAATTCCACTAATATAATTAAATACTTTCTCCTATAGAAAACGAAATGTAAAAAAGAAAATTATCCGATGAAAAGATAAACACAAAACAATTACATAAACCAGATTTCTTACAAGTAAAGGACAAGAATTACAGATCGAACCCCTAATTTGCTTGTATCGGAATTAATCTTTGCGGAAAACCAAGGAAATTTCTTACCAGTGACAATTTTCAAGTGAAAAGCAGAGAGTAGAAAAATCAAAGAGCTGTGGAATGAAGATAAAGAATTGAGAGGATATAAATGCGCAATTTCCAGGAAATGGAGCGAGAGAGACAAAAGCGTGTTATGTTTGCTAAATAGAAGAAGAAGATGAATCACTAAGGCTTTGTTTGTAAGGAGCTTTAGGAAGGGAGAGTAATAAATAGGAAATAAATTTTTATGTTTATTTGGAAATTTTTTGAACAGGAATGAAATTAGAAAAAATTAAATAATTTTATTTTTTTTTATCAATTTATTTATTTATGATTTCATCAAATTGGTGGAATTTGAAAATCATGAAAATTAATTTTTAAAAAATAACTTTTTTTGTCAAAATTTCATCCATTCCTCCTCAAATAGAATTATTTCATTCCTTTAAAATTGTGTCCCTCACTATCCATTTCATTCATTCAAAATTCTTCAATACTTTACTATTAAACAAAATTTAAGGAGAATAGGAAATGGTGATATTATAACTCAAACATTTTCTAGGAATAAAAATTGTTTTTTCCAAAATGGTATTTCCATCCATATTTCTCTTTTATTATTTTTCTTGTTTTTTCATTGTTTACATTTACTTTTTCATATATTATATTTTCTCTCTCATGAAAATGGACCACGTGCCCGATAATAGATGAAGGAACATGAAATGGGACACTATTTTGAGGATAACATATTTTTTTTCCAATTTATACATCTATATTTTAAAATGAGAATTACATCTCTCCAAGCGGGTACGCCGTTGATATGATGATAATAAAATATTATTGTTTCAAGAAAAACTTATTTATAGAATTGAAATATAAAGAATATAGATGGATAGAAAACATTGCATATTCTACAAAATAAAGTTTAAGGAATGAATATGGAGAAAATGATTGGATTTGGTCTAGTTCAGTTAATTTGTTCCTTTTTCTTGTACTTGGTTTATTAGTTATTACTATTTGTATAATTAATAATTAATTGTATAAATACTTTGTGACTCTTCTAATAAAAAGGTTATACAATAGTAACTTAATATTTTGCGAAATAAAAAGTGTTTGATCTAGTGCGAAATTTGATAAACAAATGATATTTGGCAAACTATACTTTGAAAACACAAAGTCTCTGCAAACAAAATTCAATAAAATATATTGGTTGGTGTTTTAATGATTTCTATAATTAGAAAAGCAAAATCACATGACATGTTTGATATTGATTTTCAAGTTGCTGAGTTCTGAAAAAAATTTCATATTATTATATATTTTAGCTTTAAACATTACATTTTGGTTCTTCATGTTATTTAATTAGAAACTATCTAACTTTTTTTTTTCAAAATCAACTCTTCTACTTAAAAGAAAAGTTTAAAAATGAATATTTTCAAAAATAATAGTTTGGTAAAGTACATCCAAACTGGTCCTTGATCCATTAAGTTTAGGCGAGCTTCAACGTATACCAACAAAAAGGCGAAAACATTTGTAAACAACCAACTAGGAATTCAAAAGTTTAGTTAAGAATGTGTTGAACGGAGATCACCTTTATTTTTGACTAAAGGAGTAATCTCATATATCAAAAGGCGTTAAAAATTAAGAGCATGCGGAAAATGATTCCATTCGCCCTTCGATATCGAAGAATCGGTTATAACAGAAATTTGCAATTACCCCTTTTCACGATCATGTAAAATACAATAAATTTTTGTGATGATATGTATTTTTTTATTTTTTACACCCATCCGAAATTATTTATATGTCCTTTATATTTCTTCATTAAAAATTATAATTCATTCAAATAATTTTAAAATAAAAATCTAATATATAAAATATAATAGAATAGTAAATCAATTATTATTATAATATGAGTGATAAAAATAAAAATTAAAAAATTGAAAAAAAATCATCTGTCCCCAACTATGTCCCCAACCCTGTCCCCTTCAATCAGATAATGCTACGTGTCAACTTTGATTATATTTTAATTAAAAAAGTAAGAGAGAGAAATTAATAATTATTAAAATATAATAAAAGTTAACATGTGATATTATCTGATTGGAGGGACAGGGTTGGAGACAGGATTTAGGAACAGAGCAATTTTTTCCAAAAAAATTACTCATTAAAGTCCAAGTGTCCTAGATTTATTCAATGCGGAGAAGATCAAAAAGAACCACCATTAATCTCCAAAGTGTCACTCTAAAAATTTTTGTTTTTTTTATTTAACATAGTTGAAGTGAATTAATGGAATTTATTAGAAATAGAATAAAAATAGAGTTTCCATTTTTTTTAATATAATAAAAAGAATATTCTATGATAATTTTATATAATAAAAAATAGTATTCGTATTTCTTGAGCTTGTAGTATATCGAACTTGAAAAGTCTCTTATATTCTTCGTTGCTATCATAAAAATTTTTTTCATTCATTAACATTATCTCTGAAACCAAGTTGTTGGTATATGGTGAACTGAAAATTTTGTTTATAACTTTAAACGTATAGGTAAGAACCAAGTGATAGATAATGATTTCTTATGATGTCGAGTTCCAGTATAGGGTGTTGAAAAAGAAATTGTTTTTGCACTATAGCTTTGTTGTTGGATTTCTGCTCATTATTCTTAAAATTATTCATAATAATAATAAATTAAGTATTTAATTATTCTTTGAGAGTTCACATTTTGTAATTATTTCTATATTTATTTTCAATAACATTGAATATATTATACAGTTAATTCATCGTTATTAGGAAATTTTCATAATTTAAATATTAATTTTATTGATCATGAGAACATTTTAGTTAACACGGGAAGCGGGTAGGTTTTAAAAAATGAACAGTAACGATGGAAGTCAATCATTTATTAAAGCATATAGAGGGTGTGTTTGGAAATAAATCTCGTAAGAAAAAGAAAAGAATTGAATTGAATTCATTCAAGAGAATTCAATTGATTTGGTTTCTCAAACAAATTCTTTTGTTTGGAAATTTCATTTTATATGAAAGAATTGAATTGATTGTTAACTAATAAATTTAACATTTTTTCAAAATAATTTATATAAGTATATTAACTTCTTCAACTAAAAGTATA
>CATIWQ010121855.1:0-10236 GCA_949673415.1 Euphorbia schlechtendalii | reverse complement strand
AAAGACTTAGCACGAAATACGCATTATGACACATAGACATATCATAAACTTTGAAATAGAAAGTATAAGTAGAAAGCAAAGCAAAGTTGTAAGGTATGCAAGTGAAAGCTAAAGTTGATAAAATCGTATCCACTCTTTAATGGGAGTCGTCAATTCCCGCAATTCCTATATCTGCTTTGAATTCGGTCTCGGCCTGTACAGAACCTCCGCTAGGATGCTATTCTTTGCGAATATCAAACAAACGAATATTAAAGAACGAAAACTTTTATTGATAAGTGATTTGCAAGTACACTTATACAACAATCGCTCGAGAATATAGAGAAATCTAGTGATCGAAACAAGGATTCGAATCACTTAAACATTTTCTAGTTAGCGCTTATGAACGTAGCGAACTCTCTATCTATACACACACTATATCTCACTCATGCACTCTAATATTTTCCCTCTGTCTCACTGCACCATGTACCATGAAATTTGTGAGATTCAGAGCCCTATTTATAGAGTACGAAGGGTTGCATCTATCCAAATGAAGAGTCGCATCCATTGGTGAAAGATTGCATTCCTTCAATGTGATTGGTTGAGAGGCTTTGATTCAATCCACAATGGATAGGCACGTTTTCATGATTGGTTGACTCCTGATAAGTGTCTGTTCGTTGGTAGTTAATGGCGGTTGATGGCGGTTGGTCATGCTTATCTGACAGTTGGTAGTTAAGAAGATAATACCAGAAAACCATCCATGTCACGACCGCGATGTACATGTCATGACCGTGAATCTTTGTTAGCAGACTTCTATTTCTGAAGTGAACAGGTCACGACCGTGAGGTATTGTCGTGACCGTGAATTGAGTTTTCTTCAAAAATCTCCTTGTAACTTCACCGATCTTCGACAGCTTCGATCCTAAGCTAAATCTTTAAGTTCCAAGCATCATTTTTCACCCTTTTCACTCTTTTTTCATAGAATTCCACTTTAGCTCATTTTACTCCCAAGATTTACCTAGTATTTGCATTTTCATAAAAAACGACTACATACCACGTGAAATCTTTTATATGAAGTATAAAAATGACTAAAACTATGGTGTTTATTGTATAAAATTTATATGATAATAAGTGTAATTATACACTTATCACCAACTCGCCCTCTTGGAACGTGAGAGGTTTTATCTTTTTGTTGCGTATGAGGGTGATGTGCCATTTGTATTTCGTCATGCGGATGAGAGCTTACTCACGCCTTTCCTCTAGCGAATCCAAGTTGTGCTTCAGCAAGTCATCATTTAAGGCCCCTTCAATGTAATTTGCTACCCTTGTGCTGGTTGCGTCAATGTTAACAGGGACCACTGCTTCTGTTCCGTATGTGAGGAGGAAGGGTGTTTCGCCTGTTGTTGTCCGAGGTGTGGTTCTGTAAGACCAAAGGACATTGTTGAGTTCTTCCGGCCATGCCGAACTGTGCTCTTGGACTCTCATTTTGATTCCTTCCAAAATGGTTCGATTAGTTACTTCCGTCATGCCATTCGTCTGAGGATGGGAAACACTAGAGAAGCGAAGCCGTATCTTGAGTCGTTGGCAGAAGCATTTGAACACATGGCAATTGAACTATGTTCCATTGTCTGCTATGATGGTATGGGGGATGTCGAAATGTGACATTATGTTCTTGCTGAAGAAAAAGGTGACCTGCTTCGCTGAAATGGCTGACAAGGGTTCGGCCTCTACCCACTTGGTGAAGTGATCCACAGCCACAATAATCCACCGCTTTTACTATTTCGCTCTTGGTAAAGGTCCCACCAGATCTACGCCCCACAGGGCGAAGAGCCATGCGGCTTGAATTATTAACCTCAGCCCCGGCTGGTGCTGATGATGTTCTTGCGAAGGCTTAGCAAGATTGGACTAGTATTTTGGCTTCTAGCTCCATTGTTGGCCAATAGAAGCATTGCAGCTTGGCCCGTCGAACCATTGCATCCTTCTTCTCATGTGCGCCGCTGAGGTTTGTGAACCTCGAGTAATATGTAATCGGCGTTGACGTGATCCACGCATTTCAACCAAGGATGGCTTATGGATTTCCGGTACAGGTGTCCACCAACCATCGCGTAGCGAAAGGATTTCCGAAAGATTTTTTGAGCTGCGCATTCCTCTGCTAGTAGCTCGTTGTATTCTAAATATTTGTAAATGGGCGTGAACCATTCATCCTCCGTTTCTGTTTGCAGCACTTCTATCATTGGCATACTGGGGGTATTGATCCGCAAAGGGACACAGGGGAGTAAGATCTCCTGTTCCTCACTAGATGCTCCTTTTACCAACCTATCTGCTTCGATGTTCAGCGCTCTAAGAATCTGCTTGATTGACATTTCGGTACCTTCACCGTGTATCTCCTTGACGAGGGAGGTGATTCGGGCGAGGTACTGCCACATGGCCTCATTTTTAGCTTTGTATTCTCCCACGAACTGTTTGACCACTAGCCCAGAATCACTGAATATGTTGATGTTATCAAGCTTGATGGCTTTGATAATCTATAGACCGAAGATCAGCGCTTCGTATTCTACTACGTTGTTGGATACCCTAAACTCCAGCCTAGCGGCTTGCCGAATCACTATCCCCTTTGGACCCTGAATGAAAATCCCAATGCCTGCTGCAATGCTGTTGGAGCTGCCGTTAATGAACATGCGCCATACCGCCTCTGGCAGTTCTTTCTACGGTGGAGCTTCTTGCACGATATCAGCTAACACCTGCGCTTACATTGCAGCCCTTGGTTTGAAGCGGACATCGAACTCTGTAAGTTTGAGGGACCACTCAGCGAGGCGTCCTGAGGACTCAGGCCGTTGAAGTGCTTTCTTGAGTGGCAGGTTGGTTCGCACTATGATTGTGTGGGCTTGAAAGTAGTGGAGCCATTTCTGTGAAGACACCACCAGCGCGAATGCTAGCTTTTCCATTTGGCCATCTTTAACTTTGGCTCCTTTCAGAGCGCAACTGCCATAATAGATCGGGAACTGATTCGCCCCCTCTTCTTTGACGAGCACCATTCCTAACGCCTCCTCCGAAGCACTGAGATAAAGATACAGCGGCATGCTGGTGACAGGGCAGCTCTACAGGGGTGGGGAGACCAAAAAGGCTTTGATTTCAGTAAGATTTGTGGCGTAGTCTTCTCCCCATACAAACTTCTTCGTTTTCAAAGGTTTGTAGAACGGGATGCATCGGCGTGCCACGTAGAAATGAAACGGTCCAAGGTGTTAAGCTTTCTGTTGAGACGTTGGATATCTTTGATGCTTTGGGGTTCTTTGAGTTGAAGCACCGCCTTTATCTTATCAGGGTTAGCCTCTATCCCCCTTTACGAGACCAAATATCCCAAGAATTTTCATCCCGTTACGCGGAAGGCACATTTCTCCGGATTTAGCTTCAACCCATACTTCTCTAAAAGGGTTAGGACTTTGGCTATGTCTGCGACGTGTTTTACCTCGGCTTTACTCTTGATAATCATATCATCCACGTATAGTTCTACTTCTTTCCCTATCATGTAACCGAAGATCTCGTTCATCATTCGTTGATACATGGCCCCTATCTTTTTAAGACCGAAGGACATGACATTGTAGCAATATATTCCTTCATGCGTAATGAATGATGTTTTTTCCTTGTCTTCATCCTCCATAGGTATCTGGTTATAGCCCGATGCCGCATCTAACATAGAGTAAATGGCATAGCCTACCATGGCATCTACTAACATGTCAATGCCAGAGAGAGGATAGCTATCTTTTGGGTATACTTTGTTGAGATCCGTGAAGTCTACGCATATGCAAAATTTACCATTCAACTTCTTGACTAGTACTACATTGACGACGCAGTCTGGGTCCGCGGCCTCAAGCAGGCGAGAGATCTCCTCCTCTATGGCTTTTTGTCTCTCCGGGGCATAGTTCCTTCATTTTTGCTTGATTAGCTTCGCCTGGGGATGGACATTCAATCTGTGCTCTGCAACCTCGAGGCTAACACTTGTTAGGTCTGTCGAGGTCCATGCGAAAGCCTAGACCCTCTCACGTAGTACTGCTAGGATTTCTTTCTTAGTTTCTTCCTTTAACTCTCTAAACATGCGAACCTCTTTCCCTTCTTCCAAGGTTACCGCTACCATCACGTCCACGGGCTCGGTGGCCCGTTCCTGGTCAGGTTCCTCCTCCACCGATAAAGGCTCGGCCTTTAGGGACATTAAATATGTTTCCTGGGCGACTTGTTGATTTCCGCTGGCCGTGGCTATTCCCTGGTGTGTAGGTATCTGGAGTGTGAGTATCGAAGGTTAATGACACAGCCTCCAAATCCTCCCTAGTAGGCTGAAGCTTCGGGGAGACCTCTCGCCTTGATCCTGCCGAGCTCCCTTCGCTATCCAAAGGCTACTTTGAGTGGGTTTTGAATGCGAAACTTCTGTTTCCACTCTGGAGTGACTCCTCGAATCCTCCTTCTTCCTGCCGTGGGGGTTTCGTCTTCACCTTTCCTTTAGTTGTGGCGGTTCCTCCCTTTTCCAATGTTTGTGAGTAGCGGTAAGTGTAACGTGAGCGGTCTTGTCTAGCCGCGGACGGGGAGCCTCGAGAGGGGCGTCGCATCTCTGAACTATTCAATTGCCTTTCCCTACAGAGGTCCTTGAGCAATTCTTGTTCCTCCTTTCGTGAGTGTAGAATTTCGTTCATTATATTTTGCATAAGGTCCATAGTCGCATTCTGTTGTTCGCTCTGCTTGACAAGCATTACCACCATGTCTTGTTCTGCGGCCTTCCTTCTCCCCTATTCGTATACCTCTGGTCTTGATGAGGTAGGTGTTTCCGTCTGCAGCGGGGGAACTGTGGTGATTGGGTTCGACGTTCCAGCCTTATCTCCAAGCTCCGGTGTATCCAAGAACAGGACGATCCCCAGAGTGAAAGGTCTTGTTGGTCTGTTTGGAGGAGTAGTCATCGTTCAATGTTGTCCTCCACGCTCACCGCACCAATTTGGTATCTGTTAGAGGAAGTCTGCAATCTTCGACGTCTTCAGAACCTGCAAGACAAGTCTCCGGCTGGAAGTATTTCCGGCGAAGACCCTTCGATGCTAAAGTCAGCGATCTGAGAAGGGTGATAAGAGTGTATTGTTAAAGTAACAGTTACATCTAAAATGGGAGGTTGCCTTGCTATTTATAGAGATTCTTGTAATGATGACCTGTGAGGTCCGCCTGCAAGCTGTGCGAAAGTGGCAAGTCGCTTGAGGGTTTTTTCAGCCGTCTGAGCATTAAATGATTCATCCTTGCCATCAGGTTTGTATTTAATGAGACAGAGGAGAGAGAAGGAGTGCGCGAGACCAATGTGGGTTATGCCGAGTGTGTTTCAGCCAATACGCGAAGGGTATTGCTGAATGAAGGGCTTCGGCCACACGCTTTCTGTGTGAGTGGGGTCAAGGACCGCTGAAGGCTATATGCTATAGGACTTAATTCAGCGCGCGTTTATGCCGAAACGTAGCTTGGTTGAGGGACCATGTTTCTGGGCCAAGGTACATTTATTTGGGCTTTTAACGTGCTTTGATATCAGTTATTGTAAACCATTCTAACTACATATTTAAAATTATAATTTAATTACGAAAAATACAAATTAGGTAAATGCTTTTTTATTTATATCAATTGAGTTTGGAATAAAATATGATAACCAATTGATGCCTCGTGATGTAAGGCGATTTTATACACATAATGTATAGCGATAGATAAAGTTTAATAATAACTTTTGTATTAAACCTATCACTCAATGCACGTGAATGCCCATCAAGTTTGAAGCATAAACAATACAAATACATTGGTAAAAATTAAAATTTTTGGCCTCTAGCTCAAAGAAATGTGTATTATTGTGAATTTGTTTTGAATAAAACAAACATCACAATCAATCATCATAACATTATACAATGATTAAAACGAAAGTTGTGAACTCTAGAGATTTCAGGTTCGAATTAC
This sequence comes from Euphorbia schlechtendalii, assembly GCA_949673415.1. Lineage (NCBI taxonomy): Eukaryota > Viridiplantae > Streptophyta > Magnoliopsida > Malpighiales > Euphorbiaceae > Euphorbia > Euphorbia schlechtendalii. The sequence continues at coordinate 4,300 of CATIWQ010121855.1, read as the reverse complement.
ATCCAGGGTGAGTTAGAGATTTTAATGTTCATTTAATGTAAGCTCAAATGTGATAAATTTTCTTTTTTAATAAAAACATTATACATTAATGATAAACGATAAAGTAATCAAGAATTTGCCCAAAAATTATATTATTATTTCAAGTAACAAAGTGGCATAGTTTTTATATTGTTTTTGACAGATTATTCTTTTTTAGTAGAAATGATAGGTATCCACAGATACTTATGTTCAAGTACTACAATAAATTTAGCATTTTTTTGACAACCCTTTTCGCTACACATACGATTTTATCATAATTAATAGATTTATTGAGACAACATTAAAAATGGTCATTCTTTTCATTTTTATGACAACTTTAATGTGTGTTGCTATTGTTATACATTTTTGTCGTTAATCATTTAATTTTGTAAGATAAAATTGATATTATCACTTCTTAATTTGGAGGCAAAAATCAATCCAAAAGGGAAAAACTTACGACAAAGTAAAGTTAATTAGTGATGACTCAATCGTCATGTTAGGTATATTTTTTTATGACATTGCTTATTCGTCATTTTTTGACGATAAAATAATATGACATTTAAGGCTTAGTCACGGTTAATAATTTTTACACATCCTTATAAAAATGTGTTTAGTACAATACGAACAAAGAGTTTTATCCCACATACTCATTTGCGACAATATAACCACTTTGTATAACTCTTAAATGCAAAGTGGCAATCTATTATGCTATAGCAATCAAATTGACACTTCCTAAGATAGTCAAATTTATATTATATGCAAGAAACATATTTAAGAAAAAAACTTTCTGCCCTCAAGATTATTATGAACAAAATTAATAATACTAAACTAAGCCAATTAATTAAACGAGAGCTACGCGATAAGTTCAAGCAACAAAACTACAAATTGAGTAGAATATATTCCACATATCCCTTCACAATCTCAAGTATTTCCCACCTTAGCCTAGTTTTCCTCGTCTAATTATTTTGGTTACCCAAAAGCATATTACAAAATTATGCTAATCATATATACAATTGAGACTTAGACACAATACAAAATCAAGGAAATCAAATTTAGCCAAGAGAAGCATCACAAAACATATAGAAGATGGTTCCAAATCATAGAGAAGTTCTAAATGCACTCGACAAAGCACGAACACAACGGTACCACTTTACAGTCATAATCATAGCCGGAACGTCATTTTTCACCGGTGCTTATGATCTCTTCAGCATCTCCATTGTGTCAAAACTACTAGGCCGCCTCTACTTCTACTACCCAACCACTGGAACGCATGGAAAACTTCCAACACACGTTAACAACACTATTATTGGTGTCACTCTCTTTGGAACTCTAACAGGTCAATTACTCTTTGGATGGCTCGGAGACAAGCTTGGTCGTAAAAAGGTATGTGGACTTAGTCTTATTCTTATGGTGTCTTGTGCTATTCTTTCGGGTGTTTCATTTGGATCAAGGGCCAAATCTGTGATAGGTTCCCTTTGTTTCTTCCGATTTTGGCTAGGGTTTGGCATAGGTGGAGATTACCCTCTTTCGGCTTCAATTATGTGTGAGCATGCAAATAAGAAACGCCGAGGCACTTTTATGGCTATGGTTTTTGCTATGCAAGGAATGGGAATAATATTCGCGGGTTTAGTTTCTATGTTTGTATCCAAAATTTTTCTTCATAACTACTCAGCGAAACCATTCTCGGATGAGCCAATTATATCTACACAGCCCGAAGCCGATTTTTTGTGGCGAGTTATTCTAATGTTGGGTGCATTTCCTGCGGCGCTAACATATTATTGGCGGATGAAAATGCCTGAAACAGCACGTTACACGGCTCTTGTCGAGGGAAACCCTAAACAAGCAATAATGGATATGAGACGTGTTCTTGAAATAGAAATAGAAATCAAACAAAAAGTGGATAAGTTGTCCCAATTTAAAGCAACAAATAGGTACAATTTGTTCTCCGATGAATTTTATAGTCGACACGGACTTCATTTGATAGGAACTATGAGTACATGGTTTTTATTAGACCTAGCATTTTGCAGCCAAAACTTGATGCAAAAAGATATATACTCGGCAATGGGATTGGTTAAAAACGATTTTGAACTTAATGCTATTCAAGAAGTATATGATGAGTCACGTGCCAGGCTTGTAGTTGCATTGTTGGGCACATTTCCTGGCTACTTGTTTACTATAGCTTTCGTCGAAAATCTTGGCCGATTCACGATTCAATTACTCGGCTTCTTAATGATGTCCGTGTTTATGCTGATAATGGGACTCCAATATGGTTATCTTAGAGACCATAACAATTGGTTATTTTCACGTCTCTACGCTTTAACATTCTTTTTTGGCAATTTTGGCCCGAACGTGACAACTTTTGTTTTTGCTGCTGAACTTTTTCCGACTAGGATGAGGTCCACGTGTCATGCCTTAAGTGCAGCGGCAGGGAAAACTGGAGCTATTGTTGGGACTTTTGTGATTCAGTTGTACACTTCGGATCAAAATAATGTGGATAAAATAAAACATGTTTTGATGGTTTTGGCCTTTACGAATGTGTTAGGGCTTTGTTGTACTTTAGTGTTGCCCGAGACAATGAGACGGTCGTTGGATCACATTTCTGGTGAGGATAGTGATAAAAGTCAGAATAAAAGTAGTTAAATTTTATGTGCTCGTTATTATAAGTCCGATCTTTATAAAGATTAAGGTGTATGCAATTTGCTAAAATTTCATTATAGACTGATCCGCGAATATAACTTTTGAGGCATAATATTAAGCATAAATGTGATGTAAATGCTACCTGATAAGTTATTATAGTCGTGTTTACCATATATATGATGAGTATTCTCAAAGAATTAAAATTCAATCTAGATCATTGAAATTAGATAATTGATTGCGATTAACTAAATTTATAAATGTATTAATGAATCCTTATCCATACATATATGAGGCATTTCTCATTTGCGATAAATGTTCAACTTATGCTCTGATGTTATTTTAAGAGAAAAATATTTTTTACGTTGTTTGGTTTTCAAATGTAGAGAAAAATTGATTCAATCAAGTTCGTTCATTACTAATTGAAAAGCACGATTTGCATCTCTCTCCTACATTTCTATGTAGAAAGACACAAGGCACATGTGATTGGTCTGATTTTTAAAAAATGATAAATTTTTATTTTTCACTATCCAATCAGAATGTGACACATGATATTGAGAGCTGAAAAGTGCATTTTTTGCCTCGATTTGGGGACTAGTAGAGACTTTTCAAAGTTGTGGGTGACAATCTATTCCAAGTAATAGTTTTGACACACGGATGTTGCAAAGGTACTCACTTTACTAGTTCATATTGTTTGTAATTGCCTTGTACCCATTTTCATCTGGAATACTTGTTTGTTTCTCCGCAGCTTTCAATTTTTATATTGTTCACATTTTGTTTGAAGTGTGCACCGCGCATTCTCCCGAATTGTTCGGTGAAATATTAAGATTGCATTAGTCAACTAATTAATTAAATTACACTAAAATACTAACAGATTGTTCAGCAGATTCAAAAAGATTAGCTTCTAAGTACTGTGTGCACCTCTGTGGAGAATATGGTGCATTGTTTGTTATGCAATGCCTTAAATGCTGTTCAATGTTAATATATCACAGGTGGAATTCCAGTTGGCAACGACATCCAATTTGCCCGCAACTAGTTCTGTAGAGAACTAAGGTGATAAAATATCTTTTATGAGAAACCAAAAAAAAAAATATCAGTTATTGATGAACGTGAAGTTATTGAAGTTGTGTTGAGATGAAAAACATTCATGTTGTCATTGCAATCATTTATTTGGCTTTTGATAACATGCTTAATCAATTATATGAGGCCTAAAGTCCGGTATTTTTTCTTGTGGCCCGTTTGCAAGCCCACTTTCTGAAACCCAGTGCAGTTTGTCCCTCACAAACCCTGCTAGTATTTAAACCCGCTTTTCAGCTCTCTTTTTTTGATTAATTCACTGAGCAAAAAAACCTAGAAACGTTTCCGCCGTTCTCTTCTCCTCTTTTCTCTGTTTTGATCTCTCTGTGCCTTCTTCAAGAAGACTTGAAGATTTGAGGTGTTCTTTGCTCTTAAGTGAAGACTGATGTGGAGGTCTATGAAGAAGCTGCGTTTCTTGTAAGGTTGTAAGCTCTCTGTTTTGTTTGAGAGTTGTTTTTCCGATTCTTGGTCTGTATATGTGCTTTCAGTTCTTAGTTTGCTTTGAAGCTTGTGATTCAGTTCTTGTATGCTTCTTTTCTTTGTAACTGATACATTTAATGGCCTGTACTCT
>CATIWQ010121818.1:0-14229 GCA_949673415.1 Euphorbia schlechtendalii | reverse complement strand
GATAGAATTTAACAGAATTATAGTCTTATCTTGATCACTAATGACAACAGATGCACTTTCAAGGTCACTTATTAGTCTTTGAAATTCATCATAATTGTCATCAATGTTCTTAGCCTGATTCATTTTAAAACTAAAGAATTGTTCTTTTAGATAGGCAGACCTAGCAGTATTAGTGGTCATATAAAGACTTTCAAGTTTAGACCAAATTTCAGGAGCAGATTGATAACTTTTAATTCTCCTAATGACATTATCAGACAAATTCAAAATTATAAAGGATCTAGCCATTTCCATCATCTCTTCCTTCTCATCCTCAGTGAGATTATTAGGAAGAGATTGAACACCAGCTAATGCTTTAATGCATTTTTGCTGAGTTAACATAGCTCTCATTTTCTCTTTCCAGATGGCAAAATCTATTTTTCCATCAAACTTATCAAGACTGTCTTTAGCTAAAGACATTATAGCAAACAAGATTTCAAGATAACACACAAGAAGGAGAAAGGAGATACAGAAGACTTTCTTAGTTCTAATTAAAGAGAAAGAAAGACAGAGAGAGCAAAGAGAAGACAAAAAAACTTGGTCAATATCAAAACAAGGCAAAAAAAATCTTTTAAGATAAAAGATTGACAGATATCAAGAATTTACTTTTCAAACAATAATATTTAAGATATCAAATAGAAACACAGCACCTAGAGCATGTATTTCTAATCACAGCCATACCAAACATGCTTATATCATACAACAAAGGTAATAAGCAAAAGAACTAAAAGGAAGGGGTGAAGAAAACTTACAGTGAGTCTTCTTTTAACAGTGAATATCAAGAGAGTTTTAGAGTTTATTACCTTTGAATATTTGCAGAGAGAAATCAAGAATCCAAAACTCCAGGAGCGGTTTCTTTAAATTTCTCCTCAGTGATTAACCACAAAGATAACATACAAAACAATTAAACTCAGTAAGAATTCAAAGTTTCACCAAAGACAGACTCAGAGGAAGGATCTATTAGCACTTTACTTTTCAAACAGAATTGACTTTAATTTCAAAAAATAGGAAATCAAAGAGGTTTTCCAGGATTACATACAGATTATTAGTAAGAAAAAGGATTTAACAAGGTAAATACTTAATATACAGAAATCAATCAATCTTTCCAGAGATTACAGAACTCAGATAAAAGAGCTTGAAAATTTTCAGAAACATACAGTAAGTGAGACCTTCACAGCAAACAACATACAATCTTTTTCAACAGAACTAAGAACCTATCATCCAGCCTCTAACGCGCCCTTAACAGGCTCTGATACCATATGATGCGGATTAACCCCAAAATCGATCACGAAAAACAATCAAATAAAGCAGTAAAAGCAATAAACAAGAACACAAGCGATTTTTTACTTAGTTCTCCCCACTTGGACTTAATATGCCAAACTTTTGAAGGAGTAATCCAAGGATCTTAAGATGAGAAGCTTTATTGAGTTGCAAATCGACATAAGTCTTTACAGATATTAACAAGAGAACTTAAACCCTAAGAACTCTAAAAAAACGAAAGAGTAAAGCACCCAAACAGAATATACATCGCATACAGAAGACAGGAACCGAGGAGGAAATATTTACACAAAGAAATAACCGTCTAACAAACGTTACATCAGGCCGTTGAGAGCTCAAGGATCAAGCGCTGGAGAAAGGATCAGAAGAACGCATCATGAAAATACTCGTCATTTGTTAAAAAAACGTACATGTAAGCATAAACTAGAGCAAATTTTATTTCATAAGTGTTATTTTGAGGTTGAATAATTTTGTACTTTCTCATAATATCAGCATGTAAATTAAAAATATTAACTTCATACATGTTAAATGGAAAATCTCATAGAAAATGATCAGGTTTAAATTTTAATTAACACCTTTAAATTGAAAACTAAACTTATCATTAATATTATGATATGCATAAATCACGAATATAAATAAAGTAAAATTAAAATGAAATTAAAAACGAAAACAGATTCTAGTTTGCTTCGTAAAATGGATCCAAACAATGTTGGTCAAAGACAAAGTAAAGAAAAGACAAAGAGGGTCGAACAACCCGATGCTCACGCGTCTTGTGCCTCTCCAATTCTCTTTTCTTGCCGGCGAAGTCTGAATGCCCCAATTCAAACATCCGCTCCCCCTAACGGTTGCATTTTTTAACGACTCTATTTTCTCTCGCTCTATATAATCTGCAGGAGCGGGCGCCTAATAACCCTAATTCTCCTTTCGCTGCAATTTGATTTGCAACCCTAACTCTCACAAATTGAAGCCGTCTCCTCCGATTATTATGGTCTGCTCTCAAGTTGCGAAGCCCTAGGCCTCCATCCTCCAACCCTCTCAAGATTAATTTTTCCGAAAATTCTCTGGCATTAAGGTAATTTATACTTTCTTTTGTGAATTTTCATTCTTTTATCTGTGGGTTCGGTTCTTGGCCTTTCTTTGGTTTATGGGTAGATCGGAGTTCGTACGTGGCTGTTATCGAATAGATCTCGTCTGGATCTGAAAAATCTGCGAAAAAAGTGTTTTTGTTATATATTTTGTCTTTCATGCTTTCTTTTGTGAATTTTTATTCTATCTGTGGGTTCGGTTCTTGGCCTTTCTTTGGTTTATGGGTAGATCGGAGTTTGTACGTGGCTGTTATTGAATAGATCTCGTTTGGATCTTAAAAATCTACGAAATAAGAGTTTTTGTTATATATTTTCTCTTTCATGCTTTCTTTTGTGAATTTTTATTCTTTTATCTGCGGGTTCGGTTATTGGTTTTTCCTTTATTAATTTTCGAAACTTTTTTTCTTGCGAATTAACAATTACTTATGGATATGGATCTAATTTATTAGAGAGGCAAATTAAAAGATCGTATCAGGCTTGACTTGAAATCTTTTGTGCGTCAAATTTCAAATCATTTAAAATGGCTGAAAAATTATTTCGATAAAGTAATGGAGAAGTTCATTTTGTTTGTTAATCTTTAAGATCCGAGTTGGCCTTTCTTTCGTTTATGGGTAGTTCGAAGTTCGTACGTTGCTGTTATTGAATAGATCTAGCCTGGATCCAAAAAATCTGCGAAAAAAGAGTTTTTGTCATATATTTTTTGTTTTTATAAACTCCTATTATAATAAAAGATGCCAGTGCTTACTTAAGCGTTCCCATGTTTTTTACTTACGCGTTCCTGTGTTTGATAATCTTTTTGTTGTGGTGATCTTGTGCAATATTTAAAGATCTTTGATTAAGTTTAAAAGTTCTTCTTTTAAATTCTTCGTGTTATAACTCTGTTTCTAACCAATTTTTTTTCCATCCTGATTCTTGTTCTGTTCGTGGAGCTTTCGGATGATACCAACTAGAGCTAGTGTACATTTGGATTCTCTTTATATTTGGCTTCGATCAAGTAAGTATTCAGATTTTTCTTTCTGTGTTTTTCTACAACTAATAGAAACAACTTTTAACTCCTAACTTGAGGTTTTCCTGTTTTTGTGTCTAAAAGAATTATGCTGCTATGTGTTTGGAATTGACTTTAATTTGAGTATGAAGTTAGTTCTTTCTGTACACTCTTCAACTAGCGGTCCAAGGGTAAATAGACTCTATGATAAGTGGAAGTTACATTTCTTTTAGTCAAAGTACCCAAATAGTAAAATATGCGGATAGAGTGTTCTCATCAAATCGTCAGGTTGGAAACAATGCTTGCAGATTTTCCACGCTTAAATCAAGTTTGCTAAACTTCGATAACAAAAACTAGTTTTGAATAGTGTTTGTTTATATGCACTCTATTTTTGAATCCTATTTCTTCATGCAGCGGTAACATATCTTATGGCGTATGTAGTACTCCTTTATCTACTGTTGAGGTGAGTAAAAATCTACAAATGTGTTTTTTTTTTCAAGTGTCAGATTGTGATACAAAAAATTTGGCAGAATAAATCTTCTTGCTTCTCCATATTCGTAAACTGCATTTATATTCTTCGCATTTGTTAGATTTGCAAAGCAATATTTTACCTGATAATAAATTTGTTGGAATAACTGATATTGTTGGCAACAGGAAAACAACAGTGTGTCCGAAAGGTTCAATATTCTGTTGTTTTAATGATTCTCCTCAGTTCATCAATGTTTTTCTTCTCAATTTTGGAGGTTCTTTTCCTCTCTTCATATGATAAAACTGGTACATATAGTCTAAGTCGTTTTCATTGATGTGGCACATGAGACTGTGCCTGAAGAAGTACCAGAATAAGCTAATATTTTCATTTCTCCTCCAAAATGCTGACTGGTGGTGACTTGTTGATTTTGTGACAGGCATACCTATTCAATGGCTATTGGGAAGACATTGGAACAATAAAATCTTTATACGATGCCAACTTTGCTTTAGCGGATCAGGTAATTCTCTGTTAAGCCGTTTGAATATATATTATGTTTTCAAGAAAAAGGAGATCATCTAAGCTTCCATTCCTTTTCCATCTTTCCGAAGCCTCCCAGATTTCACTATATTGATCCCCTGAAGCCAATTTTTACATCTCCCTGTTTTCTACCACCAACTAAGATAGAACAATGCAGGGTATGAATTCAAACATCTCGCTTAACTAACATAAGCAATCTTAATGATATCTTTGTGCGCTGACATAACACAGCTACTTTTATCACAGGTCACGGATTCTATAATTTCGCATGGTTGCTTTTTAATGGAGTGCGGTGTTAATCATTCCATTGTGGGGACTCGCTCAAGACTTGAATATGGGGTTGAACTGAAGGTAACAAATATTCCATGTTCTAAGTTCTTGAATGAGGAAAGAGAATTGAAATTATAGAATGATCCCAAGATCTAATTTTGTTAGAGCTAATGGACCATATGCAGGACACAGTGATGATGGGTGCTGACTATTACGAAACTGAGGCAGAGGTAGCAGCCTCTTTAGCTGAAGGAAAAGTTCCAATCAGTGTTGGTCTAGATACCAAGATTATGTCAGTAATTGAACATTTTGCAATAATCCAAGCAAAGAAGAGATTCGCATAGCTAAATTCTGATCCTAAACTTGCATGAACTGCATAATCGTCAAGAATGCAAGAATTAGGAAGAATGTGGTAAAATAGAAAACAATGATGTAAGTAGCAAATTATAAATTAATCTTTGGACTAGGCAGAGTTTGATATGGTTGTTGATCACAATTCCTTAATAATGACTATTGTTTGTCTTTTTGCTTTGAGCTGCAGAATGTAGAAGTAGTAAGTATTATTAGTGAGTGCTCATTTTCTTGTGTTACTGTCTTCATGTAATCTAATATTGAATAATTATTTTAGGTACAAGAAAATATCATTTGGAATGACTTAGGTAGATGGGCATGAAGCCATGAACTGCTTAAATCATACTGTCAGTGCCTTAAATTATAGGCTTTTAGGCTTGTTCAAAATATTGAGATTTTGCAGACTCTGGGATCTGCATTATTACAAAGATAAACTCAACCGTAGATGGTGTCTATCAAGTAGAGCTGACTAGCTGTGTAAGCAGGTTTAGTATTTTGCATTTTCTTTTGCTGATTTAATTTGTAAGATCTGTAGTTTCTGAGTTTGCTATTTTATGTAATATGGATTCTTGGTTGAAATAATTATTGCATCATTGTGTATGTTGGGTCATTTATAAATAAGATAAATCTGTGTAAGCTGTGGATTTTATTTTATAATCTTTTTATTTAAAATAAACATAAAGTTAGTATAAAAACCAAGGATATTGAAAGAGAGATAATGATTGATAGAATGGAATCATAGATGAAAATTCAATTTATGTTGATGCAACCATCCATATATTTGTATTGTTTTCTGCCAAGACAAGGTGTACAAATGGCAAGTGTTCTTATGGTGTTTACTATTTACTTACTACTTGTTTCCTATTTTAGGTTGGAAGTCTTCAATTGTCACCTAGGCGTAGAAATTTATGGTCTTTTGTGGATTCTATTGTTCCTTTAGGTGAACTTACTATCATTTGTTTTTCTTTTCTTTTTCTTTCATTACTTTGCTATGAGCTTAACCCTTGTTTAACTTCATATTACGTTCAATTCGCAGGGCGTTGACCATTTTACATATGGGTTGTTCTTTTGCCGATGCATGATTTTGTCAGCCTTCATTAATTCACTGCCGGTTCTCATTTGAATTCTAGTTGGTATCCATCTTTTGTCTAAGCTTTTATCTCGTCAAACAAATTTCAATTGCAATGTTTAGTCGTTTATTTAGATGGATCTTTCTTTAGTTTGTAGCCTTGGAACTTGTGTACTTTTCCATTACCAAATCAAGACTTTTTGCAACTGTTTAGGCTAAAGCAAATTATGCGGGAGCGTTGGATTAGTAAAATGAGTTCCTTTTATCCTTTCTCAATGTTTTATTCTTACCATGTTATCCATTTGTGAAAATATTTGTATTCTAGACTGCTCTTACATTTACAGGTTTGCATTGAGTTTCTCTTTGGAAAATGAGGTTGAAATTTGAGAACCTCCGGTTTCGAAGGCCTTTTACGAACAGGGACACCCTACGAAGGTTTTTCTTCTGTATCTCTTTCCTCTGAATATTAAGGTATTTCATATTGGTTCTGATATTATGTGTCACTTGACGAAATTTTTTTGTGTGAATTGATGGGAATTTAAAATGGGTAACTAAATTGCCTGGGTATTAATTCAAAAGACAAGTTAGCATTTGAAAAGCCAATAATTAAAAGTAAGAGAAAAAAGTAGTAGAATAAAGTGGAGAATAATGTAGGTGGTGGTTATCATGAGGGGTAGTTAAGGAGACACAAAAACTTAGCCTTCTCTTGAAAATTAATGTCTATTGGTTAGAGTACTCTTGAATTTTCGTACTGATACATAATCATTGCCTCTTCATGTACTAGATACTCCTTCAGCTTTTTTACCTTTTACTGTTTTCATGCATTTAACCACAACCGATGAGGACAAATTAGTCTATCAAATGTTAGTATGTTTCTGCAAATTATGCTGATCAAAAAGTTTCCTGCATCTTTCAGGTTATTAGTCATTCTTTCACATGAGTAAACTCAGATTTGTGGCTACATATTAGCCCTTTTTTTTAATATTTATTAATGTCATTATATGTGGTTTCTGTTTCCTTTGCTTCTTTACTGCATTTGACATGAAACTTGTTACTGCATTTGACATGAAACTTGTTGCTTATCTTGATAATATTTTTTATATCATGTGACTTGTGGAAAACATTTTATTATTGGCATGAGCTATGAAGAGCTGTTTAAATATGTTATAATTTCAACCATGCCAGCTCAACTGACGAGGCAATCAAGTCTAATACCCAGAAAAATGTGGATTCAGTACCTGTGCTTTCAAATATGATTTCACCCAGGAACTCGAAGATTTGATATTTCGAAGGACTTGAAACTGGGGGGGAACTTTTTATCTTGCTAGCTTGAAGATTTCCAGGTACGCTAGAATACCACGCTTCATGTTTGTTGGCACTCGTTGAATTTCTATTAAGATTCTCGTAATTTTTTTGAAATGACTAAATATCTCTCAACCATAGTTGTCATATTCGAATCATGAATCAAAATCCAAATTTAGGAAACGTGAATTGAACCGTTAGATTCAGTTTAATGCTCATGGTGCTATAAATACTAGTATATTTAACATGTTCAATTCAGCTATTATTAATTTATGTCTAGTAAGATTAATTCAACATGTAAAACTAAAATAAATTTTATAAAACTGAAATTTAATAATCCAATATTCCATTAATTATATTATATAATGCCAATGTTATTAAATATTTGCTATAATAATTTATAGCATGGAACTCTAAATAATTGCCTAATTTTAATTAAGCCCAATTGGAGTAAATCTGAAGTTTAAAATCAGCCCATTAGCAATGGCCCAAATAAATAGCCCCAGTGCAACAAATTAAAACTTAATTTTTCTTCTTCAGTGATGCCGCCGCTTTCTCTGCAACTCACAAGTCACAACATTTTTCTGTTCTCTGCAACAAATTCTCGTTCTTGTTTTCATCTTCAACTCGGTGGTGCAATCCGCCGTGACTCATAAACTTCTAAAGTGTACGTTGTATCTCCAAACTCATCATTTTCTCTTTCTTTTCTTCTCGTGTTGAGGAATCGTTAGAATCGGTGGAATCGGCTGATTCACCACCGATTCAGACGGTTCAGCTCCGATTCTTAGTAGGTTTCGATTCACCCCATATAGGTTTGAATCTATATCAGGGTGAATCGAATCGTACGATTTTGATAACTATGCTTCTAACACACGAATATGGGATTAAGGAAAACTCACTCTGATGAGGAAAGTAACCTTCAAAAACTGTATGTTCTATTACTTCCGAGTTCTTTATATTTTGTTTGTTGACAATTTTTTTTCGTTTCGATTCTTATTTTGTTTGAGTAACTTAAGGAGGATACCTACTACCAGAGCTGGTGTTCATTTGGATTCTCTTTGTTCTTTGCTTCGATTCCAGTGAGTATTCAGATTTTTCTTTTAATTAAAATCTGCATCCGTGTTTTGCCTTAAGACAAGACAACAACTGTTATATTTGCGTCTATCCTTTTTTAACTCTCTATCCTTTTAATCCGCTATTTTCAATTAGAAAATGTTTTTAAAACTAATAGAAACGACCTTTTAACTCCTAACTTGAGATTCCTGTTTTTGTTTCTATAATAATTTGCTGCTTTGAGTTTTCAATTGACTTTAATGTCAGTCTGAATTTAGTTCTTAGTGTACCCTCTTCAACTAGCGATCCAAGGGTAAATAGACTCTGTGCTTAGTTGGAAGTTACATTTTCAATTCAGATGGTGGGGGCTTGTCCTACAACTGGCTAACTGATGAAATATCTTTCAACATCTTTTTTTTAAGTTACCACATTGTACGTGCTTGCGCTATTTTATAATAGTTCATTTCATTGAATTCTGGTTCAGTAGTACAACTTGTTTATTTTGATGTTTTTACCCCTCATTTAATCGACTTGATCCTTGCAAGGTAATCTGCTAGAAGGTATCCATCAGTTATTGGCCTAATGCATGCACTTTTTGTACTGTGTTAATTTTGATTTCTCTTAATTTTTAGGTTTTTATTTTTTTGCATTGTTTGCTTTTGAAGTAATTAAATTCAATTTATGTACTACGTTCAAAAGCTTTGCATATAAAACATAAATGAATTAAATCGAATTCCATGGAAATAAATGTTTCCAAACATATATATGGTTAGAGATTCCACTTGTATATACACTTATAGGATTTAACTATAGTTAATGAATGGAACGCCAGAATATTGACCTTTTCTGTGTTAAAGATCACTAATATTAAATTTATTGCAATAAATGATATTTTTTTCAACAGAAAAACAACACTATGTCCGAATGGATCAATATCCTGTTGTTTTGATGATTCTCCTTAGTTCATCAATGTTTTTCTTCTCCATTTCAGAGGTGCTTGCCCCCCTCTTCATATGATATAATACTGGTACAGATAGTCTAAGTCGTTTTATTGGTTTAATAAATAAATGTGCTACTGCTGTTTTTTATTTATTCTGTTCTTATAGCCGAAGCTGATAGGGTTTTCTTGTTCCTGTTCCATATAAATTAACAGGTTGAGAGTGCAGATCTAATGACCTTGTAATGGCATGCTGGAATTTGTGTTGCAATCAAGGTATTGGGGTTTAAACTTTAAACTGCAAAATTCATTGTTAAATCGGAAATAAGAAAGGCAAAGTTTAGATTGCACTAAAGCATTTGCTTTTACTTTCAGGAAAGGAATTTAAAATTTTGGAGATATCTGACCCGTTAACATGAAGTAGCGATGGATGTACCTGTAACTAAAAAATTTGGTGATTTAAGTTTAATTTTATCATAATTTTGTTAAAATTCCTTAAACATTTTGTAGGGCATAGGTTTTATACCTTGTTGAGGCGCCTTTTCCTGATGGCAATTTCAGTGAGTCTTTTTAGAACTTCCAAAAGATCTTTTAGCAGTGGTTAGCTTGGTAGCACAGAAACGGGAATGCAAACGTTTCCGTTTTGAGGAAACGCACACTGGAAACGCCAAATATAACATTACTCACTCATTCAAGTGTTTTTCTTTTGTTGCAAATTTAAGTTTCAATAGTTATTTTTAGTGCATTATTATCTAATTTTTTAGCTCCCTTCAATTCAAATATTATTTTATTTTTTAAAATTAATTCAGATTTATTACAGAATATCGTCCCTCATTTTCGTCCAAAATTCTGACAAATTTGTTGACAGACAGAAAATACTGACTAAAAAGTCAGCTATTTATAACACTTTTTTTAATTCTATTGAAAATTCAGTCTGAGAAGAATTTCTCATAATTTTCGCAAAGATTATGGTCAATTCCTATGTTATGGATCTTGGACCAATTGGGTTCATTTCTGCTGCAACTTTCTAATCTTTTAAAGCTATATTTGGGAGGCTGCTATATCTTTATGTAAAAGTAAGTAGTAGTGAGTACTTATTTTCTAGTGCTACTGTCTTTATGTAATCTAATATTGATTAACTGTTTAGGTACAAGAAGATATCGTTTTAAATGATTTAGATAGATGGGCATGAACTGCTTAAAAAATTATGGGTAAATGTTGTTTTCACGCATACACCTAAAGGGGGAAAACAGAGATAATGGATAATTTATTGGAAATGAGGATGAAATCAAATGGGTATGTTGTTCCACCTTTATTTTGTCTATCAGCGTTTCTCTTTAGCTTTATTTATGTCTTTTGATTTGAGTTTTTTAAGGCTCGAAGTATGCAATTGTCACCTATATCTGTTAAATATTTATGTCTTGTGTGGATACTAATGTTCCTTCAGGTCAACTCACTATTATATGTTTTTCTTTTTCTTTCATTACTTTGTTGTGAGCTTAACCCTTGTTTACTTCATATTATATTCAATTTGCAGGTTGTTGACCATATTTATCTCGTGAAACAAATTTTAGTTGCTATGTACAGTCAATTGTTTAGACTGATCTTTTGTTAGTTTTAAGGACTTGAAACCTTGGAACTTGCATACTTTTCCATTACCAATGAAGAATTTTCACAACCATTTAGGCTAAAGCAAATTAAGCGCACGCATTGAATTAGGAATGAGCTTTTTTTTCCTTTCCGATTGTTTTTCCATTCTTATCCTGTTATACACTTGTGAAAATGTTTGTGATTTGGACTGCTCTTACATTTGCAGGTTTGCATTTTGAATTTCTGCAGTAAATGGGATCGAAATTTGACACATTCTGTTCTTGCTGATGTTACTAACAAATTTATGGTAATTGCACATGCTTTCTTCCTCATTTGAATGAATATTTTTTGTCGATAATGCTTGGGAAGTTTAAAGTCCTTTTAGAGCTTCCAAAAGAACATTTAACAATGGTAAGTTGGTTCTCATATTTGGCTTTTACGTTCATTTTCTCATGGTAAGTACTTATCTTTTTCGTTGATAAATAGTTTGTATGAACTGTATGCATGCATTGATTTGTATTGATGAACATAATATGAATTTCATTCGTTATCAGCCTTAACTGGGCGTATAAAGTTGAAAAGGAACATAACTTAATCAATAATGCCTAAAGGGTTGTATGGGTTGTTGGCTGAGGATAGTAAGGGAAATAGGAAAGAATGCACATAAGTTGATACGCGTAGTTCCAATACTTTTTGCGGGAAGAGGAGGATTCAGCAGTTCTCAAGGGTGATTGATTGAGCTCATCCATTTTCAATTTGTATTTCTTTTCCTTAAACTTTTATAGACAGAACTATGATTTGCTTTCTAGTTCACTTTTTTCTATAACTAGTTCTCTGTTACCCTTGACCAATCATTTGTATTCATGGCTGTTAAGTTTGAGGTTGAGTCAGGTTCAACATTATTTTTAGTGAAGCTTTGATTGAGAAAATTGAAATTTAATCACTGACAAAAAAATTTAGGAGGTTTTTGGAATTTAAAAAAAATTTGATTGATGCACTAGTGAAGTCAGTTATGGTGCTGTTGAAAGTCAAGTTACTTTTGAAATTAAAAAATTCTGCACCCTTAAATCTGTTTTGCAACACTTAAAAACTAGGTATCGACTTTCCACTTTTCCAGGTCATGCGAAAAGCGGCATCAAAAGTGTTTTTGCATGAGGAATGTGGAAAGCTTCTTCCATGCTTATTCTTCTAAGATATATCCAAGAGAAATGTTTTCTAATTTTTTTTATTATTTGGTATAACGTATAAGCCATCCGATCATATAGATATCATGTTAGGTTGCTAACGGAGCAATCGGTGAGATGGTTGAAGCTGTGCTCAGGTATATGCGGGTCTGTCTAATTAGTTTTGTATTTTAAGGAAATTTATCCTTATGAATATCTTATTTCCATAACTTTTTTTAGGTAGAACACTTTATTCATTCGCCTTGATTGGTTTAACATATGTTATGGTCTTGGCTTTTTCGCTTTTCTTTTACTTTTGATTAAGTAGTGCTCTTCATTGTTCAATCAAGTTCATTACTCTGCCTAGCTAGAAGTTTTGGGATTGTTTTTAAAGTAGATTAAGGAAAGGAAATTGAAAGGTTTCCTCAATCCACCATTTTGGCAGATAGAGAAATTTGGGAGATTTTTTCCTTGAGCCACTTTGAAAATTAATTTGTTCAAAACATTGCTCTTGAACAAGGTGAGATTGAGAACCTTACTTTAAAATAACTGTCTTGCAACCTCAAAAACGGAGTTTGAGTTACTATCAGTCAATAACAACTTCAAAAGTTAAAAGAACAAATTTTAAAAATTCTGGAATATTCTGTATGTAGAAGTAGTAGTGAGTGCTCATTTTCTAGTGTTACTTTCTTCATGTAATCTAATATTGAATAACTATTTTAGGTACAAGAAGATATAATTTGGAATGACTAGATAGAAGTCCATGAACTGCTTGAAAATGTGCATCAAATGCTGTTATTGGAAATGGAGGGCTACAGAGATGATGGATAAGTAATTGGAAATGAGGATGAACTCAACTGGGTATGTTGTTACACCTTCACTTTATCTCTGACCTTTTTTAAGCTTTATGTCTTCTTATTTGAGTTTTTTTAAAGAATTCTGATTATAGGAAAACAATGTTACTGGAAAAAAGAGTTGAGATATCCCGAACTGATTGCTGATTATTACAAACCTTTTACATGTTTCCTTTCATGATATTATTATTGCTCTTCTCTTTGCACTGATTATTGATTTTGATTTTCTAAATCATACTGTCAGTGCCTTAAATTAGGCATTTAGGCTTTACCAGTGTGACTTGTTCAAAGTATTGAGAATTTGCATGCTTTGGGATCTGCTTTATTACTTGGAAAAACTCAACCGTAGATGGTATCTGTAAATTAGATCTGATGAGCTTTACAAGCAGGTTTAGTATTTTGCATTTTCTTTTGCTGTTTTAATTTGTAAAATCTGTAGTTTCTCAGTTTGCTATCTTTTGTAATTTGGACTCTTTCTAGAAATAATTATTGCATCATTCTGCTTGTTGGATCATATATGAATATGATAAAATTCGTGTAAGCTGTGGGTTTTATAATCTTTTTAGTTCAAATAAACCAGAAGGTTGGTATAAAAACCAATGATATTGAAAGAGAGGTAAGGATTTGTAGAATAGAATCATAGATGAAATATAAATTTATGTTGAGGCAACCATCCATATATTTGCATCTTTTCTGTCAAGGTAGGGTGTCCAAATGGCATATGTTCTTATAGTGTTTACTATTTAGGCTGGAAGTCTTCAATTGTCACCTATATCTGTCGAAGTTTATGGTCTTGTGCGGATACTATTGTTCCTTTAGGTCAACTTACTATCATTTGTTTTCCTTCCTTTTTTTTCATTACTTCACTATGAACTCAACCCTTGTTTTTTTTGAAGATTGGAATGGGTGATTAAACACCCAAACCACTATTCAATAAAGAGAGCGAGTCACAAAGTGTGACTCACCCAAAAAAGTACAAAGTAGGAAAATGTCAATTACAAAGCAAGTCCGGATTGACTAAGATATTCGTGACCGATAACGAAATATGTTTGTTCCTAATTTTAAAATGAAACCAACAAAGATGAATACTAGTTAATAATAAATCTTCTGCTCCTCGAACATTTTCAAAGATGAATTTATTCCGTCGTTTCCAAATCCCCCACGCTATGGAAAACCAAACCGATGTTGCGAAGTCTCGTTTAATTCCAGAAGCAAAGAAAGACCTCCATATCTCTAAGAATTCATACAAA
>CATIWQ010121812.1:0-10425 GCA_949673415.1 Euphorbia schlechtendalii | reverse complement strand
CACTCTATTTTCATAGAATTCCACTTTTGATCATTTTACTCCCAAGATTTACCTAGTATCTGCATTTGCATAAAAAAACAACTACATACCACGTGAAATCTTTTATATGAAGTATAAAAATGACTCAAACTATAGTGTTTATTGTGTGAATTTATCATGATAATAAGTGTAATTATACACTTATCACGTACCCCCTAAAATGGGTTTCTGCCTATATAAGATGATCAGTTGCGAGTAGGAAGATTACTTGATTTTGCGATTTTAAAACCTTTAGAGCATTCGAACCCTATTTCTCATTCCCTCAAATTCTCTCATTTTCTCTAACTGAAAATTCAAATGGCAAGAATCGAAAGCACTTACAAACTCAAGAACACCACTGTGATGAAGATTGTGGTTGACAATCAAAGATAGACGGAGAGAATTACTTTAAAGGCGGGAACCCGTATTGCTAAAATTGCTTGGGAAGGAAACCTAGACTTTGGACAAGTCTATGAGGTTGATTATGAAGGTTTGTTGCTGAACAAGATGATGACAGAGTCATAAAGCAATAGCGACTCAATGCTTTTCTAAAGATGGAGGGTCCAACAGTAACAGGACTCATGAGAGCCTTCTACACTCATTTATACACTATTGAAGGCTTAAATGATGTCTTGTTGATGGAGTGTGCAGGTAAGACAACGCTGATTTGTACCAGGCTCATTGGGAGCATTCTCAACATGCCCAATTCAGGCACTCAGCTCTGGCGATCTGGTGATGAAGATGCTATTCTTGTTCCTGAAGATTGGGAACTCCTCGCAAATTATGTGTCTGGGGATATTACTACCAGTGGGATGTCTTGGGAAGCTAGGATATGTCATGAGTTAGTAGCAAAGCTGTTGCTATCAAAGACTGGCTCGTTGACTAGCTGCACCTATTTCGAAAGGTGTGTTGTCTACCATATGGTAGAGGGTAAGAAACTTAATTGGCTAGTGCTGATACTTCATCACCTGACCAAAGTGACTACCATCTATCACTATGGTTACCTCATATCTGAGATAATGATAATAGTGAAAGTCAACTTGGGCAAGTTTTTGGGGGAGTTCGGTAGATCAATTCTGCTAGTGAAAAAGAAGCTGGAGATGTATCACTTTAGTAAGTTGACCTACAATCAGGTGCATGCTAGGTATGCCAAGGCATAATAAAAGCGAAAGCAGAAGTGCATACTGACAGTAGTACCTATGGACATCAGCAAGGAGGAGGAAGATCCTTTTGAAGCGGAATTCGGAGATGACACCAGCTCTGATAATGCCCTTATCTCAACCATCTTTGAGAAGATTTCTACCACCTCCTCCTTAGAATGGAAGACTGCTTCCTCTAAGGACAAAGGGAAAAGTCCAGCCACATCTAATGAAGCTCCTTCTTAGCACCAGCGAAGGAGAAAGATTGCAAAAACCCGCATTCAAATAGAAGCGGAGGCAAAAATGGAAGCTGAGCTAGCTATGGAGAAAGAGGATGAAGTGGAGGCCAATGAATCCTTGTGCCAAAGAAAGTGCAAATAAGTAGTCTCAGACTCTTCTGCGGTGTAGGACAAGGCCAAGAAATAAAACTCAGAGGATCAAGATGTGTCCAATGCAGCTGAGAACTTAGAACTCAGCGTAAGTGCTCCTCCACCACAAGGCCATTGCCCAGAAATGTGCAGTGGTGATTTCTGGGTAGTGGCGAGAAGGAAGGAAGGTGCTCGGGACTCCATCAATCCAATCACTGAGGAATCTGATCCTCAGGAACCTAACATCCCTACACCCAGTTTCTCTCTTATTGAGGAATCCATTCCTCAGCATGAGCAACGTCAAGCTGATCCATCTGTAGATCAAACGGCTAACCCAGAGGTAAATAAAAATCCTATCCCTTCTCCTTCTTTTGTAAATCCTTCACCCTTAAAATCTATCAACCCCTCAGGTTCTACTCCTATAGATCCTGACACACAGAAAATTTCATCTTCTTCTTCCTCTTCTTCTTCTTCTTCTTCCACCTCCTCATTTAAGAAAACACTTATCATCCACATCTCTTCACCCTCTGGCACTCAAGATTCCTTTCCCTCTCCAGTACATAACACTCCAACCTCATCTCCTGTACATTCCCAACAAGTTCATTCTCCAGCCATTGTTCCTTCTATTCCTTTCAAACCAATTCCTTATTCTGTAAATACACCTTCTACTCCTTCAAACCCATCCACTACCCCTTAACCCATCTAGTTAGGGAAGTTCCCAATACTGAGAAATTCACTCAGCAAGGAAACACAAGTGATCAGGCTACCAAGGCAAATTTTACAGCCCATGAAGCACCTAAATCCAGTAGAAAGCTAGAAATGGCTTATACATATTTCCTCACTTAGATCCGTACGTTAGCTAGAAAGTAATTTCCAATGCTCACAGATGATGCTAAGTTAGATGGAGCAGTAAGTAAAGTGCTACTGACTCAAGATTTGACAAACTTATCTTCTAAGCCCATGGCAAATTTGCTGGAATTAGAATAGCACACAAGTGTGCCTAGTGATTCCCTTTACTTTGAGGAGTTTGAGAGAATCCAGGGTAACTTGTTGGTTATTTGAAATCACTTGGAAAAAGAGAGTGCCAAAAGCTTAGTTGATAAGATGGCTTTGATTCTAAACGGGTTAATGGAGTCTGCGGCCCAGCTTGGGGCAGCTACTGCATCTATCCCCATGTCTACTATGTTTACAAACGCTGTTGTAGGAAACATGAAGGGCAGTGTGGATGCTGCTACTGAACAGCTGAGTCTCTTGAGTACCAACATGGCTACTCAAGTGACACAGATTCATGAACTAGTAAAGGAACAAGCCAAAATAAAGAGGCCTAACGATCACAAAATTGAAGACCTCACCAAAGAGGTGACAACTACCAAGGACATCAGCCACAGCATTGCGAAGCTTGTGGAGCAAGAATCCAGGCTCCTACTTGTTTAGGATAAAAAGAAAGACCTAGTCTTGAAGCTGTTGGAGAACATCTCTTCAAAATTGGATAAGGCCCCTATCAGTAATCTGGATCCTCTCAACAACAAAATGGACACAATTCAAAGGGGGATCACAGATCACATCACGGAAAAGGTTGCTTCTTCACAGAAATTCCTTGTTTCTGCGATGGGAAAACTCTTTACTAACATGCCTATACTCAGTATGCTTCCAAGCGAGCCTATTTTTCCAAAGACTAGATTATCGGTTCATGCTCGATGAGATAAAATCCAAAGTGCATAACATGCCATAGAAGATTGATGCCTAATTGAGACTGGGAGAAATGGATGGCAAGGATATAGAATTCACTTCCAAAAATGTGGTTACCATCTACCCTAAAATCTGTGACATGGAATCAAGGCTAAAGATTTCACTAACAGCCACGGACTTCCGGGGCTTACTACAGTGTTTTTAACAGTTCGCGAGTTAAGGCTTTGATCAGATTGCCCATCTCTCAAGGTGTCATCATCTACTATTGAGTGAGCTGAATGATCAAGATTTCCTCTCAACCAAGGGCAAGGAGCAACTCTAGCAGGAGATTTCTCCTGCAATCATAGGCCAGCAAGAAAGCTTCCAAGCTGCTCGACGCCTTTAATGTCTGCCTCGATCAAATTGTTCAAGTCCGGATAGCAATGGGGGAGAAAGTAGTTGAAGATGCTGTTAGAATGGCAAGTTAGCTCAAGGGATCTCTTCTAATGCATAGGGATCCACAGCAAAGGTTAAGAGTAAATTAGGACAAGCAGAAGCAGCACAGATCTTCTTCTTCCTCAGCTCATAATCATTAGGCTAGTTTTAAGTAGTTGAATGAAATCTTGCAATAGGAACGAATGTAATCTTAGTTCAGGACATATATTATGTACTAGCTAAGTTCCCTATTTTATTAAAATACAAGTCTTTCACCTCAAGTTAAGATCTTCTTAACTTCTATAGCTTAGTATATTTTATGTTGTATATCTAACATATCTATGCAGGAACATATACGAGAAACTGAAGATAAGATAAAGTAAGATGAAATCCCAAATCAAAGAAGAAATTCTCTAAGCATGGGGGAGCTGAGCTGCTTGAAGAAAAGACTCACTCAATATGACAGAGCTTAAGTTGATCAAGGAAAGTCACTCAGCTAAAGGGAGCTTTTACTTTCCTTTCAGGTAATCTGATAACTCTAAACTATATCAATTATCTTCTTCTACCATTTAGTTTGCTATCTATCCAAAATGGGGGAGAATGTAGAACCCAAGTTAATAGTACCTCACAGTACTCAAAAGTTTTGGTGATAGCAATCAATATGGGATAGTAAAAGTTAATTGAAGACTAAGAATGCTTTTACTTAGTGTGGGAAAAGCCAAATTTGTACTGAGTACTATATAGCTTAAGTTATCATTACTCAGCTCATGCTAAGTTATAATATTACTTATCTAAAAGTAATTGTTTTTGTGGTGCCTATTATTATCATAACACATATACTACTAACCACTTTTGTGAAGGAACAAAATATCCCTCTATTATATTTCAGGTGAAAAAGATGCTGAAATTAAAAGAGATTCTTGTGGTCTTCACAACATTAAACGTGGCTATACAAAGTGTCAGATATTCCTCATTAGAATCAGAGTACAAGGAATAATCCCATGAAATGTATCGTGTATCAAAGATCTCCGCGCACATCCCGCAACATTATCAAAGTCATCCAATGGAAAGACGCCACGTTGCCTGAAGCGCAAATCTCTCAAAGATCCAGATTGCTTGAAGAAAATTGAGAATTTGGAAATGGAAACAAATCGCACCACAACGTTCAATTCCTATTTCTAAACGTCTTGAAATCTATCTCCAACGGGAAGATACAAAAGATTAATTGAAATGAGAAATTGAAGTTCTATGATATCCTCAAAGTTTGTAACGGCTACTTCTCAGAGATCTATAGTATAAATAGAAGACTGAAGTAGACATTCAAACTCGGTGAATCACCTTGAATTTCCTAAGAGCAAAACCTTGTGAAAATCATCTTTGCTTTCAAGAAATTCATCAGTAAGCAATCTGCAAACAATCAATAGTCTTATCATTTTGTAATAGAGGGAATCACTCATAGGATTAATCTTGTAAGTATTCAACATACTATAAGTTGAATTCAGTTCGCTATTGTTTATTAATCTTGAGTGTCAGTTTGGGAAGGGTACCCAAACTGAGTTTGAGCTGTAGTTAGAAAGGAGGAACTTTCTGTAATAGAGTCTACCCACTGTAAAGGCTTCTCCGCCTATTGAAGGAATGAATCGCTAGTGGATTAAAGCCTAGAGAGGGTATCGGGGGACTAGAGGTAGGCTGGGGGCCGAGCCAGGATAAAATCTCAGGTGTAATCGTTCTAACTCTAAGCGATTAGCTTCATTAGCTTCTTGCTCATTCATCTCTCTCATATTGTTTATTTGCTTGTCATCCAACTCGCACTGAGTAATCTTTACTCAGTTAAAGGTTGAAGATAAACTATGCCAGCTGAGCTAAGCAGTTTATACGTTTTTATGTCACATTCAGCACACATATAAAAACCTTACTGAGTTAACATTAAAATAAAAAAGGTCTAAAAAGTAACTCAGTTAACGCATTCACCCCCTCTCTCCTGTTGTTATTAGCCTGTTTAGGGTTCAACAACTAATAAATAACAAAGATACCTTTAATAATAATAATAATAATAATAACAATAATAATAATAATAATAATAATAATACGAAACCATTTGTACATCACAACTAATTAAGATATATCTCCCTAATTAACTTTAGTGAATATATCATGTCTAACATACATAAGCCAAGAGTTTCATAATTATCTAAGGGATAATTGTATTTTATCCCAGTGGAAACCTCCTTATACACCCCAGCATAATGGAGTGTGAGAAGGGAGAAATCAAACCCAACTCGATATGGCTCGGTCTATGATGAGCCAAGCAAAACTGAGCAGATCCTTTTGGGGTTATGCACTTGAGAGCGTAGTTTATATTCTAAATAGAGTACCCTTGAAATCAATTGGTAAAACACCATATAAAATGTGGTATGGTAAGAAACCAGCTCTTTCTCACTTGAGAGTTCGGGGATGTCATGCTTATGTAAAGAGGACAAGTTCTGATAAGCTGGGTGTTATGTCTAATAGGTATCTGTTTGTAGGTTACCCTAACGAGACTATGGGTTATACCTTTTATGATCCCAAGGAGCAAAAGGTACTTATTTCTAGAAATGCTCAACTCCTCAAAAAGGAGCATATACTTGCAAAAGCTAGTGGGAGCAATATTGAGTTAGGCACTCAAGAAGATCAAATAGACAATCAACTGATTATTCTTACACATGTTACACAAGAGAGTGTAAGCATGGAACAACCTATTATAATACCAACATTGTGTAGGTCAGGTCAGGCTCCAATCGCTTTGAGTGATATGCCTATTTCATTACTAATGATAAGCATATCTTCCTTATGGAAGATGATGAGCCCAAGACTTATAAGGAGGTAATGGAAGGTTCAGAGTCTAATAAATGGTTTACAACAATGAAATCAGAGATGGACTCCATGTACGAAAATTAATTTTGGAGCTTGGTTAATGCTCAAAGTGGGATTAAACCCATAGGATGCAAGTTGGTTTTCAAGAAGAAAACTGACATGTATGGTAATGCAATTACCTATAAAGCAAGGCTAGTTGCAAAAGGTTATAGTAAAAAGAAGGTATTGACTATGATGAAACCTTTTCACCAGTAACCATGTTGAATTCTATCAAAATACTCCTTACCGTTGCTGCTAATAATGATTATGAGATTTGGCAGATGGATGTGAAAACAACATTCCTTAATGGGAACTTGGACAGGGATGTATACATGATACAAACCGAAGGTTTATTTATCCCAAGATGGATCGATGGTATGCAAGTTGCAAAGGTCCATTTATAAACTTAAGCAAGCATCAAGGAGTTGGAATATTAGGTTTAACGAGACAATCCGTGAAATTGGTTTTATGTCAAACGCTAATGAGCCCTGTGTATATAAGAAGGCTAGTGGGAGTGTGATCATTTTCCTAGTACTATATGTCGATGACATATTATTGATAGGAAATGATGTTCCTTTTCTTCAAACAGTAAAGTCATGTTTGTCAAAGAAGTTCTCCATGAAAGACCTTGGAGAAGTAACTTTATACTAGGTATAAAGATTTACTATGATAGATCTAGAAGGTTGCTAAGTGTTTCTCAATTTACATACATAGACAAGTTTTTTGCTAGATTTAACCTTGATTAGTTAAGAAAGGTTTATCTCCCAATGTCTTACGGGATTAATCTTTCTAAATTTGATTGTCCGAGAACACAAGAGGAGAGACTATGCATGAATAGAATATCCTATGCTTCAGTGATATGATCCATCATGTATGGTATGGTATGCACTCACCTTGACGTATCACACGCATTGAGTGTCATGAGCAGATTTTAATCTAATTTAGGTGAGAAGCACCGGATGGCCGTTAAAACTATCCTTAAGTACTTTCGTAGGACTAAGGATATGTTTTTGGTATATGGAGAAGGTGATCTCTCTCTAAAGGGATTCACACGTGAGTTTTCAATCTGACAGGGATGATTAAAAGTCCCAGTCAAGTTATGTATAATTAGAGGGGCAATTGTTTAGAAAAATTTATAAATGGAAATGATTACCGATTCAACCACTAAATCTGAGTATATAGCTGCTTCAGAAGTAGCTAAGTAAGCTATCTAGCTTAAGGGATTTATTTATAATCTCGATGTGGTGTCCAGTATTGTAAATCCAATAGCGGTCTATTATGATAACTAATGGGCTATTGGTGAGACAAAGGAACCATGGTCTCGTAAGAGAAATGGACATGTACTCAGAAAATGCCATCTCATTCAAGAGATAGTAGCTAAAAAGGATATATATAAGCTTAGAATACATCCCTACGAATTAGAATCTAGCGGATGGGCTAACGAAGCCTTTGACCAAGTTAAGACTAGCATGTTAATGATTATGGCATGAAGCACATGGGCAATTGGCTCTAGTGCAATTGGGAGATTGTTAGATATGATGTATGCCCTAGAGGCAATTAGGGTGATATATCTTAATTAGTTATAATGTACAAATGGTTTACAGATTAATAATAATAATAATAAAGGCAACTTTATTATTTATCAATTTTATTTAATTTATATATCGCCCTGGTATCATATATATGTGCTATTTTATATATGTGCATTGATAAGGTAAAGCCCATGACTACTTCACAGTGTGAAAGTGCGAGGACATAGTGGGAACTATGTGGTGTGAGAACTACACACATGTGTTACTATGAATAGCCTAAATATCCCTAGTCATAGTTTCATTGAGACTTGACATCAATGAAGTGGACAAACTTACATGTGTAGGCTTACTCATTAGATTAGATCCAAGCAGTCAATCTCACAAGCTGAAGGTGGTACCTTGAGTTAACACATGAATGTATTTGGGTAATACATTAGACACCGATATAAGATAGACACTCGGAAATAACTATATCCATGTGTTGGTGTCATATCTTATTGTAGTAGCAGTATAAGTATCCTTAGACCTGAGATACTGGTTACCATGTGTAGGAATTACTATACTCTGAGTCATACGTATTCATACCCTGGTGATCAGGATGATAAGTGTGATTACAGGTATAGTGATTATCACTCGTTGGTAAGCCGAGTAGTTAAGATGGGATCCATCGCTTCTGATATAGTGATATAATGGGAGATGTACCTTTAGGCCTCTTGTTGAAGAGACACACTCATAAACCTATTATAAGAGTATTAGATTGATTGAAAGGGTTTCTAGTCAATCTTGATACATTATGGAGAGTGGTGTTCTTCGTGAACAAGTTTAATTCCAAGATAGCTACAGCTATTACATGAGGTAACACTTAATCTAAGCTCAATAAATTGGATGGTAATTAACCTGATAGAAGGAGTGTATTGTATTGTTTAATATTGTAGAACCAGATTAAGTCACAAGTACGTGATGTTTCGAGTATCAGGGGATCATACGCCTTTGCTAGAAAGCTCATTTCATCTAGAGTTATCAGGTTCCATATTTATCTGGAACACTAAACCTAGAGGTTCTCAGATGGGAAGCCAAGTTTAGGTTAACCTCAAGAACCTCTATACTTTGAGATCCTATGAGGTCACACACTTTGGGTCTTTACCGGACTAAGTAAAGAACTTATGGACTAGGTCTATACCAAGAATATTAAGGATGTCAAAATTGTTGGATAAATTATTAATTGGTTAGACTAAATAATAAATAAAAGGATTAAAGGAGAACTTTGGGAAAAACTGCATGGAGCATAGCAAGGGAATTTGCCCATTGTGAGTGGGCCTCACGAACATAAGATGTTCCCGGTTAGGGCTTTCATGGGGTGCCCCGTGAGAAAAAGTTTCTCATGGGCCACTAGTATGCGCTGGCACTGGGCCAGCACATGCTAGCGGGCAGCAAGCCTACAAGCGCAGCCTTGGCAATGCTTGCATGGGCTTGCTGCTCAAGCCTGCTAGAAGCTCGCAAGCCTAACAACTCGGTTTGCATAGATTATGCGGCGGGTTGACCTGCGGATCTTAGAGCTCCACATGGTCAGCCTTGTGGGATGGGAAAATCCAATCCCACATTGCATTTTGAGGGGAGTTTTCAAATCCCCTCCCGCTATAAATAGTGGCCCCCTTTCTCCATTTTAAACAACTTCAACTCAACATTCCTTTTGAGTTTATACATCTTTTCTTCGCGAGCTTTTTGCAAGATCCTCCTCGAGTTTCTCCAGCATTACAAGAATTCTTTAGAAGGCTTATTCAATTTTGAAGAGAGCGTTCTTACTAATATTTTTGAGTTTGTGATTAGTGTATAATTACACTTACTATCATGATATTTATACTTATAAAATGATATGGTTTTGTTTCATTTTATACTTCATAAAAAAGATTTCACGTGGTATGTAGTTGTTTTTTATGCAAATGCAAAAACTAGGTAAATCTTGGAAGTAAAATAAAAAAAGTGGAATTATATGGAAAAAGAGTGAAAAATGTGCAAAAAGATGCGTGGAACTTAAGGAATTAGCAAAGGATTGAAGATGTCAAAGATCGATAGAAATCGCATAGAGGAATCATGTGAAAAAGGCATGTCACGATCGTGACACATATATTGCAGTCACGATTTGTTAACATTTACAATAGAAAGTTGACAACCAAGTATTCACGATCATGACATACATTCACAGTCACGACCTTGACGGTTTTTGGTAAATTCTTCTCTTCTTTCAACCACCGGATAAGAACAATCAACCTCCATCAACCTCCATCAATTACTAACCAAAAAGACACCTCTTGGAAGTTAACTAGTCATGAAAAGGTGCCTTTCCATTGTGGATGAGGATGAATCTTTGCATCC